>LBNU01034802.1:23507-36397 GCA_014162995.1 Artemisia annua
GGATGAGATGCCTCAAAACTCCATCCAAGTTTGTGAAATCTTTGACGTTTGGGGAATCGATTTCATGGGACCATTTCCATCTTCAAACAAAAACAAATACATCCTCGTGGCAGTCGATTATCTTTCTAAATGGGTTGAAGCAAAAGCTTTTCCAACTAACGACGCCCGAGTGGTTGTAAAATTTTTGAAAAGTTTGTTTGCCAGATTCGGTACACCTCGAGCTATTATCAGTGACCGTGGAACTCATTTTTGTAATGACCGATTTTCAAAAGTTATGTCAAAATGTGGTGTTACCCATCGACTTAGTACCGCTTATCATCCTCAAACTAGTGGACAAGTCGAGGTGTCGAATCGTGGTTTAAAAAGAATTTTGGAAAGAACCGTGGGTGAGAATCGTTCTTCTTGGTCGGACAAGTTAGATGATGTACTATGGGCCTTCCGCACAGCTTATAAAACACCAATTGGTTGCACCCCTTACAAGCTCGTGTACGGAAAGGCATGTCATCTTCCGATTGAGTTAGAGCATCGCGCCTACTGGGCCTTAAAACATGTGAATTATGATTTAAAAACCGCGGGTGATCACCGAAAAATCCAGTAGAATGAGTTGAATGAACTCCGAGATCAAGCTTATGAAAATTCTTTGATTTATAAGGAGAAAACAAAACGGATTCATGATTCAAAAATCAAAAATCGTGTTTTTAATGTCGGTGATCAAGTTTTGCTTTTTAACTCAAGATTGAAAATATTATCTGGAAAGCTTAAGTCCCGTTGGTCTGGACCGTTTACCGTTGCCCAAGTTTTTCCTTATGGAACTGTTGAACTTTTTAACCAAAAGGGGGAACATTTTAAGGTAAACGGTCATCGTTTGAAACACTACTTTGGAGGAGATTTACCTTTGGTGATCCCGGATCTCCAAACTTTCCCCAAGGACAACTAAATGCGGGGATAGAGTCAAGCTAAGTGACTCGATGATCAAAAACAAAGCGCTTCGTGGGAGGCAACCCATGCTTATCCATCTATGTTTTCTAGTTTCTAATAAGTAACGCGAGGAGGGCAACCTCTTCCAATCTTGTGTTTGCTTGGTTGTTTATGTTTGTGCAGGATTTCTCCAATTCATGACGACTCTCGTGCTCGTGGATCGTCTCATCTCCACTCGAGTCCCATGTATTGCTGCTGGAATGGAAATCACTATATCCAAATCTTATCGACTAATGGTATCTTTGGCATACTTTATAAACGGCCTTAGATTTATTATTAGGATTACCCTTACCTTGAAAACATTGAGGACAATGTTTATCTTTAGTCTGGGGGGGGTGAATCTTCGATTTGATTGACCTAGCACTTTCATCTTTGTCGTTTACTTACGCAACCCCGTTTTCCTCAAAAATCCAAAAAAATTGAAAAATTTTGAAAATTTTCAAAGCAAAAAGCACAAAAAAATGAGAAAAATATAAAAATACAAAAATAGAATAAAAGTTTTGACACCGAGTTTGACTTTCCTACTAGGTAAGAGTGGGAATAAAAATTTTGACTTGATCCGGGCGTGTTGAGCCCTAGCATGTTCCCTTAACCAAAGATGATCATAAAAGCTTTTGCTAGTTTTGTACACAAGGAGCTACTCTTTTGTCGGCTCCCGTACTTTACTTTATATATGCATGGCTTAAAATTATCGGCTAAGTATCCGCGGATCTCATTATTTGAGATTTTCAAAATGCGGAGAATGAGATATGATAGTGTTTATTTAGAAGTTAGTTACCATACGTGGAGTAGTGGTTCTCTTTAAAGCTCATCGAAGGTACTTGTGGCCTTTCGTTCCCATCAGCTTGTTTCACCCCATATCTTGTGTGCTAATTAAAGATGTTAGGTTTAGCCGATGAGTAGTTCTTTATCTTCTTAAGAGAATCTTTGCTTGGGAAATTGGGTACACATCATGGATACACGTCAGTTGAGTTGTATTGTATATCGTTGAATAAGCGTAGTACGCATGTGGTTTCGGAGCTACCCAAAAGCCCGTTGTTATGTATGAGCTAAGGTGCTTTAAGACTTCGGATTGAGATCGGACCTTGGATCCTAGATTCCAACCCTAGCAGTTGGCGGTAGGTCTTGGATTGAAACCGTGAAGGTTCGGAGTTGAGAAGTTACTAAGGCAAGAAAAAGAAAGAAAAAAGTGAAAAAAAAAAGAAAAAGAAAAAAAATGAGAAAAGAAAAAGAAAAAGAAAGAATAAGGATGTATGTTGAAGATTTATGGATCATGAGTTCTAGTGTTAAGACTAAAGTTGGTCGCGCGTGAGGTGCATGTTACGATCCTAGATCGGACGCATGAGGTGCACGTGAAATGTACTCGCCAACTTATGTCTATTTTTGATGTATTCCAAAGTCTTTGTATGTATCCAATATCCTTGATGTGGACCACATTTCTCTTGCAAACCTTCTTAAGGGAAGATCGATAACTACTTAGCGTTTGAATTTGATATCTTTATCGGACTAAATCATATTGAAACGAGAAAATATGAAGCAATTCATCTCTCAAATCAATTAAAAAATTCTAGATGCACTAAGATTTGGGAGCGAGAGGTGACCACACACAAGTAACTTCCATGAGTGGTATTGGTATCTAACGTCTAAGTAAGCAGTGATCTGGTTTTTGCACTTAGTTTGGGACTTGTGAAAAATCAGGGACGATGAATTTTATCCAATTGGTCACTTTTCTATGAATCGTGTTCTTGCTCTATGACCCTTAATCATTATTAAAAGATAATGAAAGTCATTCACACCGTCATATGCTAAAATAGTGTAATATGTGATGTACATAGTCTAAAACAGAAAGCCGGGGCGTTTTAGGGAATAAATGATTTCGAATTTCTCTTGAACATTTTGCTACTTTTCAAAGTTAGTAAGGAGAGGTTTTGAAATTATTTATCCTTAAGGCGTGATGTGATTACATTGCGTGAGGACACGCAATACCTTAGTCTGGGGGATTTTGGTATGTGCTTATTCACATACCTTTTATTCACCATTATTAGACTATTTTAGACCATAAACTAACGTTCAAAGCCAAAGATATCGTGTTTTTATGTTTATGACTATGCAGGTATGGATATTGCTTAAACATCACAAAAAGCAACCCAAAAGCCCAAAAAGAGCACGAGATGTGGAAAAGAGTTTGAAAGAGAAGCAAAAGAAGAAATCTACTCATGAAAAGCCCGTGAAGATGAATTATTTCTCAAAAGCTCAAGAAAGTACAAGAGACACTTAATCAAAGCTCATTAATGATTATGAAGCTATAACTTTCTAAATCCGAGCAAGTGATCGCTTTTACATTATTGAAGATCTTTGGAAAGCTCGTCAACTCATCACCTCAAAGTTACAAGGACAATAGTCGTGTTTTAGAAAGTTAAGATAGTGTCGTATTTCTAGTTTATGCTTTGTATGAACAAAATTATAAAGACTAAGGGGCTAAGTGCAAAATGTAAAACAAGGGATTAGTCACCTAGACTCCCTTAAATACCACCCCATGGCCTCATTTAGTCTTGGTTAGTTGGTTAGAATTTATTTTTTTTCATGTTGTAGTGTAAGGTTTTTAATATACAAGCTTTTTATTTCATGTCCAAGTCTTTTACTTTTTTTATTTCCTAGCTTATTTGCATCTTCTTTTCATCTTATTCAAGCTTCTTACTTCTATCTTAATTCAATATAAGCTTATATAAGTCTTGCACCACCTTTGCATGAAAAGAAATTTTCGTGCCTTATGATTATGACTTGAGCTTATTTGGGTTTTGCTAGCTCGTGAGAGCTTTTGTTTCGTTTTTGTTTAGCTTATTTACAAGTTTCCAAGTTGTTATCTTTAGCTTTTTAATCTTTATTTTGTGTCTAAAAATGATTTTTAGTTACAAGCCCTAGAAATATGTTTTGCTTATTTTGACTAGTTGTGTTTTCTATAGCTTATTTTGAGTATTGGTTTTGCTTAATATTGAGTTTAAATAAGTTTTCATTAAGTTTTTATAAAAATTTCACGTATAAAAATATGTCCAGTATGTCATTTAGGGTTTACTAGCGAGTTTGAAGTTTATTAGGGTTTAGTAGCGAGTATGGTTCAATTTACATAGCGAGTAAGCTGTTTTCTCATGTGCTAGCGAGTATTGATCTTGGCTAGATAGCGAATATGACTTTTCTTTTTTTTGTCCTAGCGAGTTTGTCTTTTTGAGCCCTAGCGAGTTTGATTTCAAAGTGTGTAGCGAGTTAGGTTCACAAGCTTAGCGAGTTTGGTTTTAAAAAAAAAGTATAGCGAGTTTGTTATTTAAGTCTAGCGAGTTTCCCTTTTTTCTTAGGGTAGCGAGTTTGGTCCAAAGGCTTACTTAGCGAGTTTCAACTTTCTTATACATAGCGAGTTGTGATTTTTCTTTTGTAGCGAGTTTTGTTTTTTTAGTTTTCATAGCGAGTTTGGATTTTTATTTGCTTTAGTTTTCGAGTCTTAGTCTTTTATTGTCGTGTCTTGTTTATTTCTAAAGCCGAGCTAGGCTTTTTGGCACTCCATCGTTCATCGAGTGGAGTTTTCTTTTATTTATTTCTTACCGTTACTCTGTCGAATTTTCTTTTAAACCTTTTTTTACTTAGTTTAATTTTCTTCCGTTAATTAAATACAAAACAACAAAAACATTTTCTTTATTTCTTTCCTTCTTAGTTTAAACTTTTATTTCTTTTTTGCTTTACTTAGTCTCATGTTTTCTTTCATAGTTAAACTTATTTCCTCTCTTATCGTTCTTTATTTCATTTAAACTTTATGCAAACCTTTCTTAGTATAACTAAAACAAAATCAAATCTTTTCAACCCATTCATCTCACATAACTCACGACTTGAGTGACTAGATCAATTTCAACGCTCGTTGGGACAACGATACCCGTGGTTCTTGCTTTCACTAGCTAGAAATGCTTATCAGGGTGTTAGGAGGAGGTTATGTTTTTACTCAAAAGAGATGCTTTGTTTGTCATAGTCGTAGTCATCTAACAAAAGACTGTGATTTTCATGAAAAAAGCATGGCTAAAGAAAATGAACTAAAGAAACAAAAAATGGCAAATATTAGTAATGTCGAGATAAAACCTGTGTGGAATGCTGTGAATAGAGTTAACTATGCTAATCTCAATGCTAGTAAAACAAATGTTAATTCTGCTGGATTAAAGGTTAATACGGGTCATTCCAAAGTTAATTCTGGTAGTCCAAATTTTTATACTGGTAAAAACAATGTTAAACCTATTGGGCAAAAGGTTAATTCTGTTCAACCCGTGGGTACTTCTTGGTATTATAAACCTAAACAACCAGTAAAACCACAGGTGAATCAAGCTGATTTCAGAAGTCATTTTGCTAAATCTTATTCACCTGTGAGGAGATCTATTCCACAGGTGAACCAATTTAATCAAAGAAGAAACTTCTCAAAATCAAAATCACCTGTGAGAAGACCCATTGTACAAAATGTAGTAAAGACTTCAAACTCTTATGTTGCAAAGGGTAAAGGGGGGTCTCCTACTAAGGATTTGGACTGCTGGAAATGGAATCCATTCAAAAATGAACTCACCTATAAGTCCCAATGCAGTCTAAGTGGATCTTGTTCTTACAAGACATACAAGTATGTGAATCCACAAAATGGACCCAAGCCTGCACAGGCCTAGGTCATTAAGAGAAACTAATCTCTTATTCTTATGTGCAGGATCATCCATTCAAGAACATGGAAAATAGAGGTATATTTGACAGTGGATGCTCAGGGCATATGTCTGGCAACAAGGAGCACATAGAAGACTTTGNTCCACAAAATGGACCCAAGCCTGCACAGGCCTAGGTCATTAAGAGAAACTAATCTCTTATTCTTATGTGCAGGATCATCCATTCAAGAACATGGAAAATAGAGGTATATTTGACAGTGGATGCTCAGGGCATATGTCTGGCAACAAGGAGCACATAGAAGACTTTGAAGAATTCAAAGGAGGTTCTGTTACTTTTGGGGTAGCAAAGGCTACATTACCGGTAAAGGTAGAATAGTTGTTGCGAATTTAGAATTTAACAATGTATCTTTTGTGAAAGAACTTGGGCAATTTAACCTTTTCTCTATATCACAAATTTGTGATAAGCAGCATAAGGCTCTTTTTACTGAAACTGAATATTTTGTGTTGACTTTTGACTTTAAGATGCCTGATGAAAGTCAGATACTCTTGAAAGTTCCTAGACAACACAATATGTATAGTTTTGATATGAAGACACCTACACCTGCAAAAGGTTTTGCCTGTTTGATTGCAAAAGCTACATTAGATAAATCTAAATTGTGGCACAGAAGATTGGGTCATATTAACTTCAAAAATCTCAACAAACTTGTGAAGGGAAACCTGGTAAGAGGTCTATCTTCCAAGGTTTTCAAAAATGACCATGCATGTGTCGCCTGCCATAAAGGAAACCAACATAGAGCATCTTGTAAGGCCAAACAAGAAAGATCCATTACTGAACCATTACACACTCTTCATATGTATCTCTTTGGGCCTACTTCTGTCAAGAGCATTAATCATGCTCAATATTGTCTTCTTATCACTGATGATTGTACCAGGTTTTGTTGGGTTTTCTTTTTGTCCTCCAAGGATGAAACTCCTGGCATTATTCAAACTTTCATTAGACAGATTGAAAATCAACAACTAGTATTCC
Source organism: Artemisia annua (assembly GCA_014162995.1). NCBI lineage: Eukaryota > Viridiplantae > Streptophyta > Magnoliopsida > Asterales > Asteraceae > Artemisia > Artemisia annua. The sequence continues at coordinate 30,189 of LBNU01034802.1, forward strand.
AGTTTAATAATCTAGTCTATTACCCTGACTCAAGTTTTTATCTTCATACCTTCAATTTTGTGGAAACAAGGGCATTAAACAAGAATACAGTAATGCTAGAACTCCACAACAAAATGGAGTTGCTGAAAGAATGAACAGGACACTCATTGAGGCTGCTAGAACTATGCTTGCAGATTCACTTTTACCTACTCCTTTTTGGGCTGAAGTAGTTAATACTGCTTGCTATGTTTTCAACATGGTAAGGGTAACTAAACCTCAAAATAAAACTCCATATGAGCTATTATTTGGTCAAAATCCAATTATTAGCTACATAAGACCTTTTGGGTGTCATGTTACTATTCTTGATACACTCAGTGCTCTTGGATAGTTTGATGGCAAGTCTGATAAAGGTTTCCTAGTTGGGTACTCTCTTACCAACAAAGCCTTTAGGGTATACAACTTAGTGACCAAAAGGGTAGTGGAGTATCTTCATGTTGACTTCCTTGAAGAGAAACATAATGTACAGGGNTTACTATTCTTGATACACTCAGTGCTCTTGGATAGTTTGATGGCAAGTCTGATAAAGGTTTCCTAGTTGGGTACTCTCTTACCAACAAAGCCTTTAGGGTATACAACTTAGTGACCAAAAGGGTAGTGGAGTATCTTCATGTTGACTTCCTTGAAGAGAAACATAATGTACAGGGTTTAGGTTATAGGTGGATGTTTGATATTGATTATCTAACTGACTCTATGAACTATATTCCTGTCTCTTTGGAAAATCAAGCTAACCCTAATGCAGGTACCTCAGAAGACACTAACAATGTAGGTACCACAAATGAGGAAGATGACTCACCAGAGAATCTTATCATACCAACAACTGTTAGGTTATCTGCAGATGCAAATGGTACAAAGACACCTTCCACACAAGATAAGGTGCCAAATTCTGAGGCACAAGCTATAGAGACTTCTCCCCAAGATACTTCATATGATTCTCAAGGCCACAGAAAGGAAGTGGAGTCTCATGATAAAATACATGCTACCAGAATTAACTCTGTTAATTCTGGCAGTGAATCTGAAAAAGGTTGACTTTACTTCACAAGCTGATCTTCAAGATCCAGTCATACCTGAACCTGATATTGGTGATGTGCCTGATGATGAACTCTTTACTGAAGCCTCTTATGATGTAGAAGGAGTGATTACTGACTTCAACAACCTACCAACAGAAGTTGATGTTAGTCCAGTTCCTACTCTAAGGATTAACAATGCTCATCCAAAGAGCCAAATCCTTGGTGATCCTAAGTAAGCTGTTCAGACAAGGAGACAAATACAGTAGCAACTTGGATCTCATGCACTCATTAGCTTCATTCAAAAACAGCAAAGGAACAATCACAAGGATCAACAACATTGTCTCTTTGCATGTTTTCTGTCTCAAAAGGAACCTGCCAAGGTCTCTGATGCATTAGATGATGAAAGTTGCGTTGAGGCTATGCAAGAAGAGCTGTTGCAGTTCCAATTGCAAAAGGTTTGGTTTCTTGTAGATCTTCCACATGGAGCTAAAGTCATTAGAACAAAATGGGTTTTCAGAAACAAAAGGGATGAAAGAGGTGTGGTTGTCAAAAACAAAGCTAGATTAGTGGTACAAGGATACAGGCAAGAAGAAGGCATAGACTATGATGAGGTTTTTGCTCCTATGGCTAGGATTGAAGCCATTAGATTGTTCTTGGCCTATGTATCCTACATTGGATTCATTGTGTACCAAATGGATGTCAAAAATGCTTTTCTATATGGCACAATTACAGAAGAAGTGTATGTCCACCAGCCTCCTGGTTTTGTTGATCCTGCTCATCCTAAGAAAGTATACAAGGTAATCAAAGCACTCTATGGCTTGCATCAAGCTCCTAGAGCTTGGTATGAAACACTATCCTCCTTTCTTGAAGAACATGGATACAAGAGGGGGGTTATTGATAAAACCTTGTTTATCAAGAAGGACAAAAAGGATATTATACTTGTGCAAGTGTATGTTGATGACATCATCTTCGGCTCAACTAAAAAGGCTTGGTGTGAAGATTTTGAGGCATTAATGAAAGGAAAGTTTCAAATGAGTTCAATGGGGGAACTTACTTTCTTTCTTGGTTTACAAGTCAAACAACAGTCAGATGGACTTTTTATATTACAAGAAAAGTATGTAGCTGACATGCTCAAGAAGTTTGACTTTGCTAATGTCAAAACTGCAGTCACACCAATGGAGACCAGATTGCCCTTGACAAAGGATGAAGATGCTGAAGATGTGAATGTACATCTCTGCAGATCCATGATTGGATCTCTCATGTATCTAACAGCCTCTAGGCCAGATATTATGTTTGCTGTCTCTGCTTGTTCTAGGTTTCAGATTAACCCCAAGACTTCACATCTACATGTTGTGAAAAGAATCTTTAAGTACCTAAAAGGCAAACCCAATTTGGGCCTTTGGTATCCTAAAGAATCATCTTTTAAGCTGGAAGCTTATTCAGATAGTGATTATGCTGGAGCAAGTCTTGATAGGAAGTCCACAACTGGAGGTTGTCAATTTCTAGGAAGAAGGTTGATTTCATGGCAGTGTAAGAAGCAGACCATAGTGGCTACCTCTACAACTGAAGCTGAGTATATAGCTGCTGCAAATTGTTGTGGTCAGGTATTATGGATTCAAAATCAAATGTTGGATTATGGTTTGAATTTCATGAACACTAAAATATTTATGGATAATGAAAGCACCATCTGCATTGTCAAAAATCCAGTTTATCACTCTAAGACCAAACACATAGAAATCAGACATCACTTTATAATAGATTGTTTTGAAAAGAAACTCATTAAAGTGGAAAAGATTCACACTGATTTCAATGTAGCTGATTTGTTAACTAAAGCTTTTGATGGACCAAGGTTTAACTACTTGGTAGTCAATATTGGTATATGGTAAACCCATAGCTACATTTAAGGGGAGGTTCAATGTATAGTTTGTATATGGTTAAATCTAGTCATCTAGAGTTAATACGGGTATTTTACTTGTAGTTAATTCTGGCTATATATGCATGTTTGTGTTTTGTTGTTCCACTAATCATTTCAGGATATGCAAGGATTCAAGACACAAATGCAAGTTGTGAATCTTTCTTTGGTTGTAAGTTTGGTAAAATAGTTCTCTTTTTGTTAAGTCTGGTGGAAAATTTTTGATACTGGTTGACTATTTTTATGTCTGGTAGTGTTAATCTGTAATTAATACTTTACCGTTAAGTCTGATACCTCGAATAATGACTTTTACTGTTTAAATTGAACCGTTACTATTTCTACAGCGCCAAATCATATATATGAATACAAGTTGATTAATTTTTCATCTTTATTCATTATTTTTCATAAACAAGTCAAAGTTTGTCTCTTGGTCACACTTACTCTGTTTTTCTCACACACCAGTACAAACGTTTTCACTCCACCAGTATTTACATGGATCAGCTATCTTATAGTGCTCGACATAATCAAGTGGGTTATTTAAACAAGTCAGCGAAAAGCAAAGGTTTTGAGTAGATACTAAAATTTTTAAATAGCTTATATATAAGGTACGCGTTGACTTGTAACCCCACCATTTATGATTCTTTGGTAAAACAGTTTTGGTACACTGCTAGTTCTGAAACTCTACCAAATCGAATCAAACAAATAAGAGCAACTATTGACAATGTTGATTATATTGTTACTGAAGCATCAATTCGAGATTCTCTTCACTTAAATGATGCTTCAGGCGATTCTAAGTTGCCATATAAATTTCTTGTTGAGGGTATGAAACATATTGGGTATCCCATTGATAAAAAGCTTACTTTCTTAAAAAGAAATCTTTCACCTCAATGGAGATTTTTAGCACACCATTTGCTTCAATGTTTAAGTTCCAAAAGTGGAGGATGGGATCAATTTGATGCCAAACTTGCCTCTGCAATGATTTGTCTTTCACTTGGAAGAACTTATAGTTTTTCTAAATTGATTTTCAATGGTATGGTGGCTAATTTGAAAAGTGCACATAAATTTTTGATGTACCATCGTTTTCTGCAAATGGTTTTGAATACTGAAACTGCAAACAACACAATTTATTTCATTAAGCCTCTTAAAGAAAAGGTCTTTAGCAACATGAGGAGTGGTTTTACAGGCATTGAAAAGCCATTATCTGTGGCTATGTTGTTTGCTTCTTCTCACCTTTGTGCAGGTCCTTCAGTACAATCTGAACCTCAGTTTGCTCCAGTGCACACACTTGAACTTAGTTCCTCTGCATCCCCACCATCTACTCATGAAGCTTCCTCCACAATGACTGTGAATGATCTGTTGATATTAGTTCCTTCACTTCTCACAAGAGTAACTGGTTTGGAGCTTCAACTGGCAAAGACAAACAAAAAGGTTAAGAAGCTCGAACACGTTGTAGAAGAACTAGGAATTCACATCACTGATTCTAAGGATGCTGAATCAAAAAATTCATCCAAACAAAGGAGGTATTTGGCTCAAACAACAGAAAGCAAATCCTCAGAGGATACAGCTGTTAGTTCACCTGGACTTGAAGATGCAGAGTTGATCATTAATTTGAGTCAAAGTCACAAGCAAAGGACAAGGTTAAGGGAAAGATCTGTGGCTGGAGAAACCATTAAGTCTGCTTCAGAGATTAAGTCTGCTCAACCAGGCAATGGCCAAAGGGAAGGAAAACAAATTGCTCAGACAACCTCTCTATCTAAGAAGTCAAAGAAGCAGATCAGAGAGGATGAAGCAAGTTTTCTTGAAATAGAAAGAATTTAAAATCAGGAAGCGGGAATGGTAAATCCTTTGAAAAAGCATAGAAGGGTTTGATATTAATACTTTATGTTGTTATGAACCCTTAGCTATGTTTGAATGAATTGGAATAAATGGATTTTTGAGGAATAACACTTGGTGAAGGTGCCTTGCACTAACACAACAAATGGTTATCAGTCCACCATGTCTAACCCACATAAGGACTGGCTAATCCAAGAGCAAATGGCTCTAGGTAAAGATATCTCAAATCCGTTTATGGATGACAATTTGCCAAAAATTGTATGGTATTCAAGTCACCATATCTATGACAGTGAAGAGTTGGCTAGCCCACAAGGTTATGGCTTGTGGTAAAGGCTGTGGAAAACCATAATTGGTAATCAACTCACCAAGATGATGACTGCTTTCCATCAAAGAGTTGGCTAGTCCAAAAGCAAACAGCTTTTGGTAAAGACAAATCAAATCCGTTGATAGCTGATGGTTTGCTAAAAATCATATGGTTATCAATGTACCATGGTCTTGTACTGAAACATTGGCTACTCCAGAGTTAATGGCTAACTGGTAAAGAGACATCAAATCCATTAAATTTTCAATGATTCACCTCTCACAGGTGTTAACACCCCTGGATGTGATGAGAATAGTATGAAACTTTTTGATTTGATGTACATATTGTCAATGTTGTTAAAAAGATAAAATGGTGCAAAAGTGTTGCTGATATAGAATGCTGCACAAATATGAATATTCAACAAAAGGTTGCAGCTCTACAATAATTCCAAAGAAGATCATGATTAAAATCCTCAAAGCATTTCTGAAGAGAGGAACTTGAAGATCATGGAGCATGAAGATCAAGTTAGGGGAGGATTGTTGGGAATTATTTGTAACCAGACTTAAGTCTGGAATAGTTAGTTAAGTCGGGTAGATAGTTAAGTCTGCCAGTACGAAGTTAAGTCTGACAGATACTAGTTAAGTCTGTTTATGATTAGACTGTTAAGTCTGTTTTGCTTAACAAGATAGATATCTTAGGAGATATTATAGGAAAGGATATGCACACGGTTAGATATCTTAGGAGAAGATATGCATACATCCTTTCACACGTTTTGTAGAATTAGGGTTTCCTTGTAGTATAAAAGGAACCCTACGGCATTGTGTTCTATGCCAAGCTTTCTAAAGTTTAATAGAATATAAAGTTAGTAAATCACTGTGTTGTTCTTACTGCTTGTGTTAATATTCCGCGTTAACATCAAGTATACATTGTTCTTAAGAGTTTCTCATATAAATACTTTGGATTTATTCAAGGTGTTTATTGTCTTACAAAGGCTACTTAGATCCAGAACTTTGGACCTACATGCAATAAAAAAGTGTACTGCATCGTGATGCAGTAAAAATTTTGGTGGGAAAAATATTTTTTTTTTGCCGGAAAAAAAAAGTTTTTCGGGGGGGGG
>LBNU01034802.1:36619-64933 GCA_014162995.1 Artemisia annua
AAAAAGATAAAAAGATATTTCAATTTGAAAATAAAGGTGAATTTTAAGTTGGAAAGTGACACATGTCACCTCATGATTGAAGCTTCTTATATTAATTTTTTTTTGTTAAGAGTTAGGTTTGGAGTTAGTTGAGAAGTGACACATGTCACCTCATGGATGGATCTCCTTATCTTAAATTTTGGTTAGGAGTAAGGCTTGGAGTTAGGGTTGGTTATCTATACATTATAATAGAATTTGGGACTATTCTATAATTAGCAAGTTTAAGTCCGAATTTTTAAGCCTTCTAATTATAGAATAGTCCCAAATACATTATATATTAGTGTGTGTGTGTGTATATATATATATATATATATATATATATATATATATATATATATATATATATATATATATATATATATATATATATATATACATATATATATAGCAATCCACCAAAACTCATAACTATCATTCCCATTACAAATACCTATAGTAGGTATTTCACAGGTAAATTTTTGCTTTTTATGTGCATTCATTACTTGCATGACTCTCTAGACCTGCTCACGTATCTACACAAGCCAAATAACTCAACACTCACACCCTATAATATGTCAAGCATAAGATAACAACAACACCACAATAAGTAATCTATCAATCTAACACACTAAACATATCGCAGAACCCTACTAAACCCTAATTAAACCCTAATTAGACCTATGTGCTTACTAAACCCTATATGCTTAACTAAACTAGTTTGAAAGTGTTTAAGGCTTATGTATGAGTTACCTTAGGAATATTAGGATACCTTAGGACCCTTAGGTACTAGTACAACCCACTAGAGCTTAGGTACAAGTCCCTTAGGCACAAAACCATAACTAGGTTATAACTTCCCGGAAACTAGGTCAAACCTTTCCAAATCTTTCCCATAAGCTGCCACCACTTAGTATAAGCCTCTTAGGACTTAGGATTAGTCATTAGACACTCATAGGACCCTAATGATGAGGCGAAAAGTGTACCCATTTTAAGGGGTCATTTAAACCCTAATTCGAGTAAATGTGATCAAATATTGCCCTAAATCGTTCCTTTTGTCATTTTAGATACTTTTGAGAAGAATTCTGGAAAACAAGCTAATTTGGATGTTTTTGGAGCATAAAAGTGAAGAAAATGACAAAGTCTCAAAAGAAGCTGGAAAACCTTCCTGACGGCGTCAGAGTCACAAGGTGACGTCGTCAGCCAACGTTGACAAAGGAGTAAAATCATATTACACTAGATGCCCTATGAAGAAAACAAGATGTTTACACCTGACGGCGTCAGGTGTTAGAGGAAGTAGGCCGTCAGGTGTAATGCTAAAGAGTGACGGCCCAGAGTACATATACAAGTGACGGCGTCAGAAAGATCTAGGCCATCCGAGAACCCTAATGACGGCGAGCTGACGGCGTCAGAACCCATAACCTGACGTCGTCAGAATGTAAAATCTATATATACTTTTCTATTTTTCCATTCATTAGTGTGGAACTTTTGGTGCAAGTTTGGGAAAAACCCTAAAGACGAATTTGTTAATTCAATATGTCTATGTGTTGGTTAATATATCTTATGCTTGTCTTTCATTAACGATGCTAGCTGGATTTTTCTTTGGTTTGCTTTAGATCTAATGAAAACCTAACTAATATATTGTTGATTTGTGTGTTATTTACTTGTTCTTGGATTGAATGGTTTCATCAATGTTAGGGCTTAAGAAAACTGGCTAAAACTCCTATATGGTTAACATGCTTGAACGTCTCTTTAAGAAAGAACTAATGTGTACTGTTATTAAGGTAGTATTTAACGCATGAGCCACTGTTACAATCCTATGATTGGGTTGCTTAACGCATCGGGTGTAGGAGGAGATAAGAGCTTCATAGAATTGGGGAGATATTGATACGCCACCCCATGAATTGTTAAAGAATAACAAACCTTCATCCACGCAAAGTATACATACACCCCAATTAACTGGTTTAAAAGTGTTAGGAGTAAAGGATGAATCTAAGTAAACACAATTTTGTCTCCATATTAAGTTTTGGCACAACCACGAATAGTTTAAGTTATTTTTATTTTTTAATTGAATTTTATTTTTGGGTTATTTGGACTAGCAATATTCCGCCCAACTCCTCCGAACCCAAAGATTTTATTGCTTTCTAAAATATAATAAAATACAAATAATTTCCTTCACCCTTAGAACCTTTTAGAGTGTTTTTCTAAGCCTAACGAACACTATTTCCCTGTGAGAGAACGATCAATCCCGTACTTACCCATAACACTATATACATCGACCAGGTTACACTGCTGGTGGGATTTCAAAGCTTCTCAAGATTCCCCTTGAGAAGGTAAAAACCTTGTTGCATGGTCGCACTCCCATGTCATACTTAACCTAAGGCAACTAAAACCCCTAGAAAAACCTAACTCATCTAGGTAAACTAGGTCAAAACTAAGACCTAAAACTAGAAATAACCACCATAAGCAAACCAAGCACCCTCCAAACCCTAGGCAAGCCTACTAGGCAGGCTTACCCCCTCCTTCTAAACACACTGCGCCTGCAAGGGAGTGCATCACCTCCTTGTCACTACCTTGCCAAATCGCCAAAACGGCTTCATTTCACCACAAAAACACCCTACACTGCCTATAGACCTCCACCTCCACCTTATAGCTCCGATCAGTCAGCTTACTAGCTTTTCTTTAGTCAATCCCCCTTCCTCGTGGACACTAACCCCGTATTCCTTGGCCTCCAAGGTTTACAAGGGCTATAAATACCCTCGCTATACCTTCATTTCAAACACACCCTTTCACTCTTCTTTACGACACACACTTTGGTCTTAGTAGTAGTATTAGGAGTCTAGTAGTCCTAGGAGTCGAGTACTATAGGCCATGCATGCTAGTCGAGTCCTTTTCCCAACGAGAAAACCCTAAACCCTAGACATACCCCTCGTTAACCCTTCCCTAGTCAAGTAAGCCTTCCATTTTGATTTCTTTAGCTTTAGTTCTGTCCTAGGATAGTATTAGGTTGCCTTAGATCCCATTAGAACCCTTGCCTAAGCCTTGATCACTTAAACATGCTAATTTTCTTTTTAAAACCCTAATATGAGTCGAATACATGTTTATATGCTATTAGCCCTTTCCATAAGCTCTAAGCTAGTTTAGATAACTTAGATAAGCTAATATTAGTTAAACATAATCTATGAAACCTTTTTGTTTCATAAAAATATAGTTTGCATGGAATTAGGACTAGTTTCGCAAAGTTTTCCATGCATAGGGGTATATGTGGTAACTTTCTAAAAATATTAAGTCTATGGACTATTTTTAACATTTCTTAGAAGTTATAAGTATAAGGACCCTTTTTTCAAAATTATAAAACCCTAGGATAAAAAGTAAAATAGTTATAAACTTAAAAGGACTAGTTTTGAAAAAGTTATAAAGCTAAGGGTATAAATGGTAAATATAGAAAACTTATATGTCCAAGGGTCATTTCTGTCATTTTCCTAAAATATATAAGTATAGGGACTAATAGTGTTAAGTCTAGATAGTTATAAAACCTAAATAATATAAGTATTATAAGTTTAGGGTAGATTTTGTAAATATATAAACTATAAGGGTATAAAGTAAAAGTATTAAAGTTAGAAACATAACACGATACTAGGGAGCTTCATGTGAGGAGTATTATGTGGATATTTCGTTTTGACGAGTTTGCTGGGTTTATGATTTAAAGTGCCCTGGCTCCTCAAACGATTATTGCATGTACTTCTGAATTATGATGGCCCGAACGGTGTTATGTTATAACTAAACTCTAAATAAATACATAACTCAATAGTAAGGAGCTTCATGTGAGGATTATTAACTTCTGAATTAGGATGGCCCGAACGGTATTATGTTGATAACATAATACAATAGTAGGGAGCTTCATGTGAGGAGTCTTATACTTCTGAATTGTGATGGCCTGAACGATGTTGTGTTATATCTAAAACCCTAAAAACCCTAAGAATGATTACTTAAGAAAACATAAAAAAAACAACCACACCTACAAAACCATCAGGATACGTGAGTAAGGCAGTCTAGTTTCTGAGTCACTCTTTGCATCAGTAATAATTTGATGCGTAGGGATTGCTTACGCACTTTGTTTTACCTCTCAAGGGATCTCAAGAGGCTTACAATCCCCACCAGGCAGTGTACCTGACCGATGTAGTATAGTGTAGTGGCAAGTACCGGGGGATTGATCGTTCTCTCACAGGGAATAGTGTTCGTTAGGTTAAAGACTACTCTAATTAAGGTCTAAGGGTGGAGGATGATTATTTTTGTATTTTTATGTTTTTTAGAAAGCAGTAAAATCTCGTTTTTGAAGGAGTGGGCGGAATTAATTGCTAGTCAACTAACCCTAGTTATCTACTTATGCAATTAATTTAAAGTTGAGAAAACAATGATGGGGAAAGTAGTGTTTACTTAGATTTCATTACTCCCTAACTATCTTTTACCATGTAATTAGTATGTTGAGTTTGCGTGGATGACGGGTGTATTCCTAACAAGTCGTAGGGAGTGCGTTCAATTCCCTAACTCTATAAGCTCCTACCTCACTCTATGACGATACGTCAAGTATCCTATCATAAGCTCACCGATAGCAACCTACGCATGAAATACTACCTTAAAATCGATTAACGCACATACGATTCACGTTTCCTAAGACGTTCAAGCTTGTTACCATATAGGAAGTTAGCCAGTTTTCTTAAGTCTAACGTAGATGAAACATTCACCCAAATCACAATCACAACATACACATCACATGATAATTAATAGTTAGGTTTCATTAGATCTAAGCAAACACAAGTTAATTTAGCCTAGCATGTTGAAGGAAAGAAAAGCACAAACATAAATCATACAACACATAGACATATTGTATGGATCGAATGAAGACTTATCTTAGATTAAACATGCAAGTTAGAGGGGTAAAAGTACCCTCTAAGGTCTGTAATACACGAGCTAGGGTTTAGCCCTTAAGTTCTCCACCAAGTTCCTCCTTTAAAACAATAAAATTCGTCCTATATATATAGAAAATACGGGCTGACGGCGTCAGCCCAAGGTGTGACGCCGTCACGCCGACGATTAGGGTTTTGTGATGGCCTTCTTGACGTCGTCACGCCGCCTTGTTCCAGATCTGACGGCCTTCCCTGACGCCGTCACCAAACTAGGCCAAAAACTCTCTTGCCCGTCATGAGTAACTTCCAATTTCTTCACTTCATTTGTTCCTGACGTCGTCATGTTGAAGCTTGTGACGCCGTCACCTTCTGTGCACTTTAGAGTCTTTTGAGATTTTGTTGTTTTCCGCACTTTTTCACTCCGAAAACGCCCGAAAATGCTTCTTTTGTGATTTTCTCCTCAAAAGTACCTAAAATGAGAAAAGAAACGACTTTGGGTGAAATCCGATCAAATAATATACGAATTAGGACTCAAACTGACCCCTAAAAACGTAACATTTTTCATCTCATCATAATTCCCTAAGCCCAGGTGAGTTTTCATAGCCTCAAACCTTTTTAAATGCTTTCTAAATGCTTTACAAACCCTGTGAGGGCGATACATGCTACTTTCTTTACTTTAAACCGAATACAAGTCTTTTTCTTTAGTTGTTGCACGAGTAAACTATCTGCCACCACTACATAACTAAAATTCATGAATCTAATCGTTTAGGATATTTTGTACCCACGCGAACGCGAATATAGTTGATAGATCTATTGGAGTTTGACAACTCCTGTTGATACTACATCTTTTTGGATGGTATCAATAAGTACTATATTTGAATCCTTCAGAAGTTATCCTTCCTATCCCCTCATGGTTGGGTCTGCAGCCCCAATGACCCAGACTGTTAACGTGTGGTTCATGAGCTTAGTGCAACATACCCCACACATGATAATTGTAGAATGCATTACAATTATCATAAATGTTAATACAAATAATGTCAAAAATGTCATTTGCATTATTCGGTCTCTTCTAGTTTTGATAATCACAAAATACAAACACACGTTATGTAAAACTACACTTAATAAGTTTTTGATCGAGAAAACTCGTTTTCGTTTCCAACATCACTTAAGGTATGTACAAACATCTACCAACTTGTGTATATGATCAAAAGACTCATTTTTCACCTAAACTTTACATTTTCATGTCACAAAACATTTTTACAAAAGTATTTTTGTATGATTTAAAGAAATGTTTTATTAAGAAAATGTTTTCAAATTTCAAATTCATAACAGCCATATTTCCCGCTCAAAACCGACAGAAATTTTTCACCAGATAAGTTTTCAACACGTCAGAACAAAAATGGGAGCGTATGTCGGGACGGTCCTTTAAATAGGGTGGAGGTCCTTTATCGATACGGGATCGTCTGGTGTTTAAGAGACCGTGATCTCTCTCCTGTTGTCTATAAATACAGAACTGTTGTTTTGCTGAAAAACTTCACCTCTTGTGCACTGATAATTTATGTATTGCAAAATCCTTTTCAAAAAAATAGTCTTTGATCACATTATCGGGTTCTTAGTTGTTTACAAGTGATCACACTCATCATCCTTCCATAGTGCAAGAGAAGAACATTCGTTGTAGTCAAGAGAAGAAGTGTTAAAGAAGAGTGATACTCAATGTTGCGGATTCATCATTATTTTCATTCATTAATTCTTGTATGTGATAGGACTTGAGTGCAAGTCTTATATTGTGTATTGTGTTAGATCGTGTCATCGTGTTGGTACGAGGTGTGAAGCCACGTGGGCTTTGTTAGATTAGTTCTAGCTAGGATTGGGACTCGACATTCCGCTTAGTGTCGTTAAACTTGGTGTAAGCTTGTGTAAGGTTTGTTCACCCATAAGGGAGCGTGTTGATATAGTGTTTGTGAAACTCTCGAGTGTGAGACTCGAGGAGTGGTGTAGGGAAGAAGGAGTGAGCTTCGTGGCCGAACCACTATTAATCCGCGCGTCACAGCTTGATCTTTCCTTGCTTTACTTTTGTTTACTTACTTGTTATTGATTATATTTGTTGTTGTTTTGAGTTCACATAAATATCGAATCGAACATTTTCATAAACTCGACTTGTAAAGTAAACTTTCGAAAATGAAATTAAAAACGGTGAAACTATTCAACCCCCTCTTTTTAGTTTCTACAATTGGTATCAAAGCCAGGTTACTCAAGACTTTTTAAAATATACTGTATTTTAAAACTTGAAACGATCAATGGAATTTGAAAAATATCAAGAAGGGCAATCTATGCAAAGATTACCACTCTTTGAAACCGATAGTTTTATTTATTGAAAAACTCGGTTCGAAACGTATGTGAAATCAAAAGATCTTGATCTTTGGCATGTTATTACTATGGGTGACTTCAAACCTATCGAATATAACCCCAAAACTAAACAAAATGAAGTTGTTTCTTATGACAACCAAAGTGATAATCTTAAAAAGAAATTAGCTAAAAATGATGAAGCAAAAATGGTTATTTTACAATGCTTTACCTAAAAAGGAATTTCAAAGAATTTTCATGTGTAATACGGCTCAAGATATTTGGAAAACTTTGTTGGTCACTCATCAAGGTAATAATCAAGTCAAAGATAACAAGATCGATCTTTTGGTCCAACAATATGAACAATTCGTCATTCCTGAAGACGAATCCATAGATAGTGTTTAAAAGCACTCGATGAAGGTATTTCTTTGAAAAGTTGTGTTAGGAAATTTCTCAGGGCTTTACATTCAAAATGGAGAGCAAAGGTCACGGCGATTGAAGAATCCAAAGACTTGGCATCTCTATCATTAGATGAGCTCATTGGAAACTTGAAGGTCCATGAGTTAATCATCAAAAATAATTCCGAGATTGTCAAAAGCAAAGTGGAAAGGAGATCCATTGCCTTGAAAGCTAAAAAGGAGTTAAGTAATGATGAAGACTCAAGCTCGGAAAGTGAAGATGAAGAATATGCTCTAGCCGTTAGAGATTTCAAGAAATTCTTCAAGCGAAGAGGAAGATTTGTAAGACAACCATGAGATGAAAAGAAAGCACCTCCGAAAGCTCGTGAAGATAGATATAGCAAGGGCAAGAAAAGATGCTTAGGGTGTGGCGACACAAGACACTTAGTTTGAGATTGTCCACACCAAACAAAGGACAAGAACCAAAGGGCATATGTAAGTGGTGCTTGGAGTGATAGCGATGAAGATGGTAAGAATGAAACTTGTCTCATGGCCGGATCTTCAAAAGAGGTATGTATCGAAACCGATAACTATGATATTTGCTCGTTAGATTCACTTGAACTAGACAATGAGTATGATAAAATTTGTATATTAAGCCAAAAGATTATTTCGAAAAACAAATCCTTGGTATATGTTAATTCACATACCTTTTCATAGCCAAATATCAACCCAAATAGACTAATAATGCTAACAAATGCCAAGGAAATATGTGTTTTTGTGTTTGTGATCGTGCAGGTATGGATATTTCACAAAAGGACAAAAATCAAACGAAAACCGGCAAAAACGAGCACGAGAGTGGAATGAAGTCAAAAAGTCAAAGCTCGTAATCCAAAAGTCAAAGTAGAGCTTAAATTTCCAAAGAGATCCTTCAAGTTTCAAAAGTTTACAAGACTGACCCTTATGTGAAAGTTTGAAGAATTCAGAAGANGGTATGGATATTTCACAAAAGGACAAAAATCAAACGAAAACCGGCAAAAACGAGCACGAGAGTGGAATGAAGTCAAAAAGTCAAAGCTCGTAATCCAAAAGTCAAAGTAGAGCTTAAATTTCCAAAGAGATCCTTCAAGTTTCAAAAGTTTACAAGACTGACCCTTATGTGAAAGTTTGAAGAATTCAGAAGAATGGCCCCTCAAGAATCAGAATTGACAGATTTGGTCCTTTGAAGATTCATTTAAAGAAAAGTCAATCTAGTCCTCCAACTATTCAAGAATGGCAAGAAAAGACCCTTGAAGTACTTTGGAAGATGTTCATATTCAGCCCATGAAAATTTTGAAAATTACACATTTGGTCCTTGTATATAAACCGGATCTAATATAAGCCAAATCCTAAGCCTAGGTCCAATTTCTTACAAACCATAAAACCACAAGCCCATTCCAAAGTAAATAAACTGGCCCACTCGCCATTTAACCCACTAGTTAAATAAATAATAAAAAAAAACCATTTTAGCCTTCCCGCCCCCCTTTTCACCCCAAATTACCCAGCCAAGAACCCTAGAAAATCACTCCGGCCAATTTACCGTAATTAAGGGCAATTGAGTCAAATTACATGCTTCTAGAAACATGTTAGGTTGTCAGAAGGTGTCAGGACATTAGAAAGCACAAGGAATTACACATGGCAGTCCTTCATTGGCATAAACACGTCACAATTCATTATCCAAGGGCTATGATATGTTGGGATTGATTTGGATGGCTTAGATGATCTCAGAGAAAGCACAAGGCACACGGATTGCCAGCTTGGCAATCGTGACCCCACACTCTTCTCTCAGCCTATATATAGTGATCATTTTCTCTCATTTCTGTGTGTAATAGTTAGTGTAACGAAGCTCTGGTAGTTTTTAGTCTCAAATTTTAGATGTAATTCAGTTTTTAAACTCAGTGTAATCTCCATTACAGTTTACTTAATAAAATCTAGTTCACCTTTTCCATTTACTTAGTTGTTTTCAGTTTCATTTTCAAACTTACTGTAACATTGAAGCTTCTCAGAAGTTTTTATAAGCTTTGTAACATTTAAATTTCATTGTAGCTTACTCCTTTATAAAAAATTATAAAAATCAGAAAATATATAAAAATACAAAAATATTTTGTTAAAGTTCTAAATCCAGCTTTCAAATAAGCTATTTTTCAGTGTATTACAGGTTCATTTTAGCTTTCTAGCTATTGTGAGCTTATAGAGTAGGTTAAACAGATCATTCACTCTAAATCTCATAAAAGTCAAACTATGGTGATGGATTCTGGATAATTTTGATAGTACAAATAGAGAAGTGGATGTGTTTGGCCTATCTAAAGATAGGCTACTGTGGAAAACCCTCTGTTCATGCTGAGGGTGTTCTTGTAAGTTCTAATTTCCATTTTCAAGCTTATAGTTGTATTTCATGAGTAGAATAGATTAGATCTGTTTTGCTTGATTGTTAGTGTTTGATTTTGCTTATATTCTTAGTAGTGTAGTTGATATTACTTGTTAGTTATATAATTTGATCTTTGTGATTTCATTGTTTAGCATAGTTAAGTGCATAGTTACTGTTGATATCTGAGATCTGAGCTAGCTTTGTTGATTACTGAATTTAGATGTTGATCTGGTGACTTATAGTGTAATTGAACTGAGATTGAGTATTGATTTGGTTTGAGGTTGTTTGTTGAAAGTTGAATCTGTAGTCCACTGTTCAATCTGCATAATTGGTAATTTGTGGAACTTGTTGTTAATTCTGGTGGATTTGTGTGTAAATCAGTGAGTTTCATCATATAATGAACATAGGTGTTGGATTCAGTGCTTGGAACCGGTTAATGCTTTACAATCATTTTAGTATAAATAGTATAAGGAGTGTTTGGTTAAAGTGAGTAATCTGTGATACTGTTAATTTCAGGAGTTAGGGATAATTCATTTAGCTTCATTTAGGTTGATATAGTAATATTAGGTCAATAAAACAGTAGGTTTATCTTCAAAAGTCAAAAATAGCTTTTAGATCCTTAACTGCTTTTGTTATTTGCAATTTGAGTTTACTAATTTGATCAATTGATGCAGTTTATGTTAGTGATAGTGAAAGTGATGATTAAACATGATCTATGAACACCTAGTAACTGAATCATGGGATTAAAATTGATATTAGTCAAAGTAAATTTGAAATATAAAAGTCAGAGTAGTGTTCTTTGATTGCAGTAGAGTAGTAGTTCATGCACCTGTTCTCAGCTTTATTAGGGTAGTAATTGGATAGTTGTGATAGGGCTTTTAGGGTTTTTAGACTCTCAGTTGGTTAGTTGTTCATTTGCCCCCAATAGTTTGCAATTTGAAGCTTATCAGGATAGCTTATTAGGCCTGCAAAGTTAGGAGCTTAACACTGTTTTGCTGAATTCATTTAGTCCTGCAGTTGTACTTAAAAGCTTGTTCACTGAGCTTGTTTGAGAATTCTAAGCTTCATTGATTTTGTTAAAGTGATTTTCATGGTTCTTGAGCTTCTAGTACTTCTGGTTTACTTGTGCTTATCTTAAGTGCTTATTGTAATATGCTTAATACTCATTTGAGTGATCTGGCATAAATTTTTGGTCTGAATTCAGTTTGTTTGTTCTTATTTGAGTACTAGACACCTTCTGTATCAGTTTCATTAAGATTTGTTACAAGTGCTTATTAATAAGCACTCGTAATAAGCTGTTTTTAAGCCAATAAGCACTTTTCTGCTTAATTTTCCACTTTTTATAATTTTTTTAGATTTCAAATATTATTTAGAATTCTCCTAAAAATTTCATAATTTTTTTCAATCATTTACTATTTCTTTTCATTTTTAAATAGTGTTTACAATTTTTAAATCATTTTTTAATTTCAAAATAAATCCAAGAAGACAAAAATAGTTTCTGATTTTATTTTTAATTTTCATTTTCATTTTATTAAGATTTAAAAAAAAATTGTAGACTAAATCTTTCATTTTATAATTAGTTTAATTTTCTTTTGTTAAACAAAGATACATAAATAGATTTTAATTCAAATTAAATAAATAAAAAGTAAAAAATATAATTTTCTTTTTCTAAAAATTTTCTTTTATCATTTCAAAGTTTTAAAAATTTCTTTTGAGCCCGTAGGTTTAGTCTAGCTTAGAATTTACGTTTTAATTTGTTTAGTAGATGTTATTTTTAGATCGCGTTTACGTTTTTGACATTTGTGCTTTATGTGCTTGTACCTTTTGCATGATTACTTGTTTTTGCTTGTTTTATCATATTATTAGTTATAAAATTCAAAAATATTTACTTTTCACTTTTTCACGACACGATTTCACGAATCGTTGACCACGATTCCATTCACCTTCACACGGACCACGACCCGGGTCTTGCTTATTCGTTAAGCAATACTTTGGACTATAAATATAATATTGGTTTTCAATCCAATCAATCCTTAAAAGCGGCTAAATCAAAATTGGAAAAACAAATATTGGAATTGAAAGATAAAATCGAAAATGAGGAGCTCAAAGAGGAAGCCACAAAATTAAGTAAATTTGAAAAGAGTACTCATACACTGAAACAAATAATAGGAGCTCAAAATTCTTCCGATAATAAAACCGGTATAGGATATAACCTTGCTGAGGCATCTACTAGTATATCAAAGCAAATAAAATTTGTGAAACCTCAGTCTGAAGGATCTACTGGTGGCGGTCCCTCAAATCCACCAGACGGTCCCTTACCTATAAAGGACCGTCCCCTAGATAAAGGACCGTCTCCAGTAAACAAGGCCGTGTTCATGGCTAAACCAATCCCTGATTCTGATCCAAAACAATTAACCGTAATGAATTCAGAAATACCCATTGCTAGTGTAAAAGAGGTAAAGCAATTCTATAAACCAATACCAAAACCCGGATTAGGATACAACAAACCAAACATAGGATCTAGATCTTCACCTCCTAGAAAAACAAATGGACAAAATAAAACAAAAAAGTAACTAGAAATCAAAATTATCATAGGAATAATTCAATGAGTTGGAGAAATGATTTTCTTCCAATGGGTTTTTACTCACCATTTCAACACCCTAGGCAAATGCAACAAATGTATAGGATGTTTGGTGCTAACAATTTTGGCCCCATGAGATATTGGGTACCATATGTTTGAGTTTGTTTATGTTATCACTAGATATGCTTGGGAATTGACTTGGAGCCCGACGAATGGGTTAAAGATAGTGGGTGTACTAATCACATGACGGGCAACTGCAAGCTATTCTCATCATATAATGCAAGTAGTGGAGGTAACGTTACATTCGGTAGTAAACTCAAGGGTAACATCATCGGCAAAGGTACAATCACTCATAACTCTCTTACTATAACTAATGTAGAACATGTAGATAATCTAGGCTTTAATTTACTTATTATTAGTCAAATTTGTAATAATGATTGCAAGGTAATCTTTTCCAAAGACGATAGTGAAATCATAAAGGATGGAAAGTAATTGCCAAAGGGATTAGGAAGGGTAACTTATATGTTATGAAGATTAGCAATAAACCTAGTGATAATATATGCTTAGCTACGGTTAATGATAATTCTACGCTATGGCATAGAAGACTAGAACACGCAAATATGCGTTTATTACAATCTTTGGCCTCTAAGGATTTAGTTAGAAATCTTCCTAAACTTAGGTTCGACAAACATTTTTGTGATGCTTGCAAAGTTGGAAAACAAGCTCACTCAAGTCATAAGTCTAAGAACATGATCTCAACTTCTAGATGTTTAGAGCTTCTTCACATGGATCTTTTCGGTCCTTCGGCCATAAGGAGTTATGGAGGAAACCTATATACACTAGTTATTGTAGACGATTACTCTAGATACACTTGGACTAGATTTCTTAAAAACAAGACCGAAACCTTTGATCAATTTAAAATCTTTAGCAAGAAAATTCAAAATCAACTAGGATGCAACATAGTTTCCATTAGGACGGACCGTGGTAGAGAATTTGACAATGAAGTTCAATTTGGAGCTTATTGTGATGCTAATGGTATTACTCACAATTTTTCGGCTCCACGAACTCCACAATCAAATGGGGTAGTTGAAAGAAAAAATAGAACCCTACAAGAAATGAGTAGAACAATGCTAAACGAGCAATCCATTCCTCAAAAATTTTGGTGTAACGCCATAGACACTTCCACCTATATCCTTAATAGAATTCTCATAAGACCTATCATAGGAAAAACTCCATATGAAATCTTGAAGGAAAGGAAACCTTCATTAGATTACTTTAGAGTATTTGGTAGCAAGTGCTATATCTTTAACACCAAGGATTACCTCACCAAGTTCGACCCAAAGTCCTACGAAGGTGTATTTCTAGGTTACTCTCAAACTAGTAAAGCCTATATTGTACACAACAAGGAAACAATGGTAGTCGAAGAATCACTCAACGTGACTTTCGATGATAGTCCTCCTCCTCCTAAAACATCACCTTTGGTAGATGATGATTTAGATGAAGAGAACGCCGTAGTTGAAAACATGAAGAACCTAGACATATCTAAGGAAAGTGAAACCATCGAAATAGGAGAAGCCACTAACATTAAGGAATCTAAAAGTCATCCCTTAGAAAATGTTATAGGAAGCCTAAATCAAAGAACCCTTAGATCAGAAGCTCTAAATAAAAGCAATCTCTTTTGTTTCGTCTCAATTATAGAACCCAAAAATGTAAATGAAGCATTGAAGGATGAAAGTTGGATCATCGCAATGCAAGAAGAATTAAACCAATTTAAGTCAAATGATGTTTGGATGTTAGTACCAAGACCTAAAAATGTTACCGTAATAGGAACTAAGTGGGTATTTAGAAACAAACTAGATGAACATGGTATTGTATCTAGAAACAAAGCTAGGTTAGTCGCACAAGGCTATAATCAACAAGAGGGAATTGATTATGACGAAACCTGTGCACCCGTAGCTAGACTTGAGTTCATTAGGATATTACTTGCATACGCTTGTGCATTAGATTTTAAATTGTTCCAAATGGATGTGAAAAGTGCATTCCTAAACGGTCTCATCAATGAGGAGGTATATGTAGCACAACCTCCAGGATTCATTGACTTCGAGTACCCCGAGCATGTTTATAGACTTAAGAAAGCTTTGTATGGCTTAAAACAAGCCCCTAAGGCTTGGTATGATAGGTTAAAAGCATTTCTTCTTAAGCATGAATACTCGATGGGAATGGTATACAACACTCTTTTCACTAAGAAGAAAGATTCAAACATCATAATCGTCCAAATATATGTCGATGACATTATATTCGGTTCAACTTGTCAATACATGTGTGATGAATTCTCAAAAATCATGCATGACGAGTTTGAAATGAGTATGATGGGCGAGCTTAACTTCTTCCTTGGACTTCAAATAAAACAATTAGATGATGGAATATTTTTTAACCAATCTAAGTATATTAAGGAAATGCTTAAGAAATTTGGATTAGAAGATTCTAAGCCTATGAAAACCCCAATGGCTACGGACACTAAGCTCACCAAGGATGAAGAGGGTGAATCCTTAGATAGTACTAAGTATAGAGGTATGATAGGAATTTTATTATACCTAACGGCAAGTAGGCCCGATATCATGTTTAGTGTCTGCCTTTGTGCTCGCTTCCAAGAAGATCCCAAAACTTCTCATTTAGAAGCGGTTAAGCGTATCTTCCGATACATTAAAGGCACTATGCACTTAGGGTTATGGTATCCTAAGGGGACCGGCATAGAAACTATAGTTTATGCCGACTCTGATCATGCGGGAGATTATGTGGATCGAAAAAGCACTAGTGGCATTTGTACCTTCATGGCTTGTTGTTTAACTTCTTGGTTCTCCAAGAAACAAACGGCACTAGCTATCTCCACAACCGAAGCCGAATATGTAAGCGTCGGAAAGGCATGTCAACAAGCACTATGGATGAAACAAGCTCTCGTAGACTATGGCATTACACTTGACGATATTCCAATCATGTGTGATAATAAAGGAGCAATAGATTTAAGTAAAAACCCCATGCAACACTCTCGTACCAAACACATTGAAATTCGTCACCACTTTCTTAGGGATAACGTACAAAAGGGTAACATATCTATTGAAAAAGTTCCAACGGTGGAAAACATAGCCGATATTCTCACTAACCCCTTAAACGTGAGCCATTCTTTTATTTACGATTAGGATTAGGAATGATGGAACATATATCATCTTGGATAACCTAATATATATTTATCTCCTCTAATCTGAGTCTAGGATTCTTTTGCGCACAAAAATTAAGAATTGGGGAAGTAATGATATCTCTTTTCTTTAAACAACCATTATTGCATGATAATAAGAAAACTTGATTTTGTGCATAAAAAAACCCCAAGTCTTATGTTAAAAATCTTCCCACGAATAGGAAAAATCAATTTTTCTTGCATTGTTAATACAATTCTAAAACGCTTTTGGCATGCATGCACGATGCGCTCAAATCCTTTATCAGATCATGTAACAAATATGTTACCCGACATGGAAAGATGAGCAAGATTGAAATTAGGAGACTTTGGATTATCTCTTAGGATTTTATTCCATTTAGGGTCGAAGATAATCGCATCTCCACATATCTTTCATGTAGGCACACACTAGAAACATTTTCTGAAATCTGGCAAACCTTCTGGTGGCGGTCCCTTATCGACCGGCGGTCCCTCAAATGATAAAGGACCGTCCACCTATTTATAGGATCGTCCCTTTGTTTGTGTGTCGTGACTTTATGTTCCTGCATGCTTGACCAACCTACCCTTAGGTCCTTCACTTATTCCCAATTTATTAAACATAATTTGAACTAATTTAACCAAGCATGCATGCTTTGCTATTCTTGCAACCTTCCTCATCTACTTAAACCCTTCCTTCCTCCTTCCATTGTCATGGCATAACCTTCCTCCTTCTCAATGTCATCCCACAAACCATCACCACTTAGAAAACCAAGAATTTCTGTCAAACCAATATGGAGGAAGAAACAAAGCCTTGGCAATTTCATGAACCATTCAACCAACTCAAACAATCACCATGCTACTTCCAATCCCACATCACAACATGAGGCATCATCTTCATCATTCTCATTCTTTGCCTCTCAACCACAAAATGGGCCTCCATCCACTCACAATGACCATACAAACCCGATTTCTCAAGATCATTCATTACCACCACTATTGCCAACTCCATTGCCAAATGTCAACTCCATACACTCAATCAAGGCTCAAGAATTCTCCAACCTTATTGACTTGAGCCTTCTCAACATCATTTTATCCCAAAAACTTCATCCTCCAACTATGTCTCATCCCACTCTTGCCCAAGTGGATGCCCATGGGGGATATTGTGCTTGTTGCATTTACAACCACAACCACTTTCAAAAGATGAAGAATGATCTTGACTACATCATTTCCATCCTCTTGTCATCCGGGTTTCCACAACCCTTACCCAAGAACCCATCTCCACCACATCCTCGCAAGTACTAGAGAAGCATGCATGCTCATTAATAAAACCGGACTCTCATGAGCTATCCTAGAAGATTAGACTAGGTTTATGATTGTAGACTCATGTTGTAAAAGTCATATGAATGACGTTTTTATTTCTCAATGAATGAACTAGTTCCTGCATGCATATTTTGTGTTCCAGGTTATTTTTCTGGCGGCGGTCCCATACCCTTGTGGCGGTCCCCCTGTGATAACGGACCGTCCACCACTTTAAGGGACCGTCCAAAGTTTTCTACTCCTGCTAATTCTCAGTTTGTTTTGCAGGATTTCTATGTTTGCTTGTATGTTTCTACTAACCTTTTGCAGGCAAATTCCATCGATCAATCCCCGGTGCCCTCATCAAGGGGGAGCATCAAGCTAGGGGGAGTCATCATGATGCCGTCGCATTCTTGACGAAACCTTTTGGATTCTACAAAAAATGGGAGAAGAAAACAAAACTCGTTTTGAAAACTCATTAACATCTAGTTTTATCTAAAATGAGTTTATATTTTGTAATCATCAAAAAGGGGGAGATTGTTAATACAAATAATGTCAAAAACGTCATTTGCATTATTCGGTCTCTTCTAGTTTTGATAAACACAAAATACAAACACACGTTACGTAAAACTACGTTTAATAAGTTTTTGATCGAGAAAACTCATTTTCGTTTCCAACATCACTTAAGTTATGTACAAACATCTACCAACTTGTGTATGTGATCAAAGGACTTATTTTTCACCTAAACTTTACATTTTCATGTCACAAAACATTTTTACAAAAGTATTTCTGTATGATTTAAAGAAATGTTTTATTAAGAAAATGTTTTCAAATTTCAAATTCATAACAGCCATATTTCCCGCTCAAAACTGACAGAAATTTTTCACCAGATAAGTTTTCACCACGTCAGGACAAAAATGGGAGCGTATGTCGGGACGGTCCCTTAAATAGGGGGCGGTCCCTTATCGATACGGTCTGGTGTTTAAGGGACCGTGATCTCTCTCCTGTCGTCTATAAATACAGAACTGTTGTTTTGCTGAAATAACAAGTATAGAAGCTGACTTGAGTTGTAATAAACTTAAACAATATGCGGAATATATTGCTTAACTTAAGATGAACACAAGAACAATAGTTTCACACTTAACACTTCAATATATTAATACGAGCACTCTAACCAATGCTAGGGTTTTACAACCTTGAAGTGATTCGACTTTAACACAGACACGTACATAATTCTAACCCTAGGGATTTCCTTTTATACACAAGGAACCCTACATGGTTTTACAATAACTTCTTACACAAAACAAATATATTCTAAACTTATAGAATATATACACAATCATTACTAAAATTATAAGACATGTTTACATTCTTATCTTAGAGCAGCATAGTCTTGTAACCTTTCAGCAGCAAGATTCATCCCAGAAGTAGATTCATTACACTAGCAGCAGATTCAGTATACAGCAACAGTTTGACACTTGGATAATTTCACAAAAGTAGAATCCTAAAACCCAACAACTTTCATTCATTAATTCTTGTATGTGATAGGACTTGAGTGCAAGTCTTATATTGTGTATTGTGTTAGATCGTGCCATCGTGTTGGTACAAGGTGTGAAGCCACGTGGGCTTTGTTAGATTGGTTCTAGCTAGGATTAGGACTCGACATTCCGCTTAGTGTCGTTAAACTTGGTGTAAGCTTGTGTAAGGTTTATTCCGCCATAAGGGAGCGTGTTGATATAGTGTTTGTGAAACTCTCGAGTGTGAGACTCGAGGAGTGGAGTAGGGACGAAGGAGTGAGCTTCGTGGCCGAACCACTATAAATCCGCGTGTCACTCCTTGCTTTACTTTTGTTTACTTACTTGTTATTGATTATATTTGTTGTTGTTTTAAGTTCACATAAATATCGAATCGAACATTTTCATAAACTCGACTTGTAAAGTAAACTTTCTAAAACGAGATTAAAAAAGGTGAAACTATTCAACCCCCCCCCTTCTAGTTTTTACAATAAACACTACATTTTCCTTGAAGGGTGTATCAACTGAACCTTGTGGTACTTGTATTCACTAACACTTAAACCTATGACTCTCACTCAACACCTAGTGTTGACTTTTTAAGCATGTATCCTAGGTATATCATTACTACGGAGATGTGGCAGAAGGAGGCACTGAACTTGGAGGACTTTCAAACCGGTTATCATTCAAACATAACATATTACTTAGACTTTGAGACCTTATCAATAGTAAAAGTATATCTTTTTCTATAAAAACTCTGATAACCAAATGAATGATAACTAAATTTCTATAAACGTCTCTTTTTGAGTCGTTTTCTATTACTGTAACTGTGATTTCATGAAGTAATACCCCAACCCTAAATACGCTGCGAACCGTGAAAATGAGGGTGTTACAGTTTGGTATCAGAGCATCAGTTGTAGAGAACAAGGTCAAAACCTAAACTACAACTATTTTTCCTAAACCCAAGAAAGTCCTCAGTGCCCCTGACATCCTCCGTAACCATACGTGCTAATGTTAGTATAGTAACTATCTGCTTAACTGCTAAATGATTTACAGTATTTTTACTATTATATTGTTTTGTCTACTTCCCGCTATTCTACCCCCGTCTCATCTAGTTTACATCCGGAGAATGTTCTTTCCTCTCCGAATGTACTAGATTATTCCTTAAAACCATACCTTCCCGATCCCTTAGGAGACTCTAGGAATAGTTTAGATACACCTTCACCCTTAGGTTTTACACGTTTCATAGATAACCCACACTTAAAACACTTAAGATATTTCTATGCTAAGGCATCACCTATTACTCCCCTAAATCCTATTTTACACCCACCATTCCCTACACCTAGATTAGAACCACATTGTTTCTTCCTCCCTAGAGAACCATGTATACCTAGAAACCTTATCCCTGCCTATACCCCTAGATATGAACTCAGGCAAACCTATACTTTAGAACCTAACCCTTACTTAGTAAACCCTCCCATTTCATCTTGGAAGGATGAATTTGGAGAAAACCCCACTAGGACAACTTTAGAAAATCTAGGAAAATCAGTTAGAGGAAATTTTAAATAACTTGGATGAAATTTTCCTTGACCTTCTTGAGAAGATAAAAAAAGGTCATGATAATAACCTAGGAAATCAACCTAACTATAGTAGTTTAAGAAATACCCTACAAGAAACCCGTATTAAGGTAGCTAAAAAAATCAAATGAGACACCACCATAAGATAGCTTTTGCCCGTTTTAGGATTTGTACTTTAGAAAAGATGATTGATGATGATGAGGAGTGTCATCAATCAAACCTAGAAAACACCACAAACCCAAACTCTTAGAATTAGGAAAACCTTAGAAACCTCTAAGTAATATGCCTTTTATAGTCTTAAGAGTTATGCCTTAGAATAATTAGTGCCTATAGGATATGTAAGATAGGAAATCAATAAAATAAGTTAAGTTTTAGAAACTACCTGGTGCCCCTCAATTAGGATAATTTAGATAAACTAGATTTAGGTATGCCTCTTCTCACCGTAAGTCATCCCTAACCCTATAGTAACCCATAGGAGTATAGACTTACCCCATAAAATATGACAAGTTAGGTACTTGTTATAACCTACCCCAAACCCTTACCTCTAGGAAATTAGGAAAACTACCCCGATGCCTTAGATTCATAGATTCTCAAAACTGTTTTAAACTACCTTCATACTTCATCCCTTCCTAAAAACCAATTTCCATAAAAACACTTCCCCTGTCAATGGTGGGAATTCTTATTCTACATGATGTGTGGTTTTGCAACCTTACAACAGGTTTTACCTCTCGAGTGATCTCAAGAGGCTTACAACCCCACCAGGCAGTGTACCTGACCGATGTAGTATAGTGTAGTGGTAAGTACGGGGGATTGATCGTTCTCCACAGGGAATAGTGTTCGTTAGGTATGAAAAGCTACTCTAATTAGGTCTAAGGGAGAGGGAAGATTATTTTTGTATTTTTATATATTTTATGAAAGCAAGTAAAATCTCGGGTTTGAAGGAGTGGGCGGAATTAGTTGCTAGCCAACTAACCCAAAAACTACTATTGCAAATAAAATAAAATAACAAGAAAATAAAAGGTTGTGAAACTTATATGGAGACAAGTGTATTTACTTAGATTTCCTTACTCCCTAACTATCTTTTACCAGTTGGTTAGTGTGTATTAATTGCGTGGATGACGGGTGTATTCCTTAATACCATTTGTGGGTGGCGTACGTACTTCCCCAGCTCTATAAGCTCCTACTTCACTCCTATGTCGAGCCGGCTAAGAAGCTCCTAACATGGGATCATTAGAATTCACTCATGCATTAAATACAACCATAATAACCTAGTACGCATTGGTTCATGTTTCTTAAGACGTTCAAGCAAGTTACCGTATAGGAGGTTAGCCAGTTTTCTTAAGCCTAACATCGATAAACAATCATCCAATACAATTAATAACACACCAACAACCAATAATAAATAATTAGGTTTCATTATATCTAAGCAAACACAAGATAAATCTAGCCTAGCATGTTAATTGAAAGACAAGCATAAGATATAATTAACCAACAGATAGACATATTGATTAATTTGAAGGGAGACTTATCTTTAATTGGACATGGGAGAATCAAGGGTGAAAAACCCTTGAAAAAGCTGACAAAATCGTCTAGGGTTTGTTCACAAAAAGTTGCACACTAATGAATGAAAAATAGAAAAGTATATATAGAAAATACACTCTGACGGCGTCAGCTTATACATCCTGACGCTGTCAGCTCGCCGCCTCTAGGGTTCTCGGATGGCCTAGATCTACTGCTGACACCGTCACTTGTAAACTCGCGCTGGTCCATCTCTCTATAGCATTACACCTGACGGCCTAGGATTATTAACACCTGACACCGTCAGGTGTAAACATCACAATTCTTGCTTAGGGCGTCACGTATAGTCAGAATCCATTCCTTTTTCTTGGTTGGCTGACGGTGTCACCTTGTGACTTTGACGCCGTCAGGAAGAATTTCTAGCATTCTTTTGAGACTTTGTCGTTTTCTTCACTTTATGCTCCAAAAACGTCCNTCTCTCTATAGCATTACACCTGACGGCCTAGGATTATTAACACCTGACACCGTCAGGTGTAAACATCACAATTCTTGCTTAGGGCGTCACGTATAGTCAGAATCCATTCCTTTTTCTTGGTTGGCTGACGGTGTCACCTTGTGACTCTGACGCCGTCAGGAAGAATTTCTAGCATTCTTTTGAGACTTTGTCGTTTTCTTCACTTTATGCTCCAAAAACGTCCAAAATGAGGTGTTTTCCAGAATTCTTCTCAAAAGTACCTAAAATGACAAAAGGAACGATTTAAGGTAATATTTGATCATATTAACACGAATTAGGGCTTAAATGACCCTCTAAAATGGGTACACTTTTCACCTCATCACTACACCATAGAGATCTGAATTCTTTCTCCTCTGATCTCTAAATCCTCACTACTTCCTTAGCTTTCTTAAGCTATCTTTCCCTAGTTAGAGAATCTACCCCTAACTATCCCATATGCAAATATATGATAGTCATATATAAGCATATTCCTATCCTTCCCTCTTTACTTCCTTATATTACATTGATTCCCGAGTTAGTTTTTACCTCCCCTCTTAGTAAAACCCGAACCATACTCCTTAGGATTCTCATACTTGAGGTTAGAAATGACTTTAGGATATCCCTAGAAAACATAAGCTTAAGAATAGAATACCTTAGATCACTAAGATAGGCTATCTAAGAAACCCTTGAGGAAATAGGAAATAAGATTAGGAATCTTTGAGGTTTTATAGGTTAGAAACCAAATTAGAATCCCTACCCTGATAGATAGAAAAATTAGGAAGACATCCCTATAAGATAGGATTTAGCCTAGCATAAGAATTCATTTATCGAGGACATTAGAACTAGAACACAGATTAGATATAAGGAATTTTAGGAAAAACAAAGGATAAAATGGTAAACCTCCACCTTAAGCCTTTAAACCCCTAGTTTAGGATAAGCACATTAGCAAGCTTCTACCATATAGGAATAAGTCGTTTTTAGGTCATAATTTGCCCCTACCTAGTCCCTTAGGATACCCACAAATATATTTCGAGGAGCTTAGAAAATTGAATCCCTAGAAAACAACTAAAAAACTTTAATGGATCTGATTAGTGGTTTATAAACTTAAGGCCCTTACTTATAGAAACTAGGAAAATTTATATTAAAACTACTTAGATTTGACGTTTCATAGGTTACACATTAGGAAATCTACTTAAAAGATACCATGGACACTACCCTAACTGGTTTCAAGTACCTAGGAATAGTAATACTTATAATAATAGTGATAATAGTAATAATAGACAACTTAGGACAAAAGAGGAAACCCGAAACTTTGCCTAAGAATAAGGATACTCCTAGTAAACCCGTAGGAAAGAAACCACCTAAACCTTCTCCCACTTTAGAACCCTCTACTTTGATAGAACCAAACACATCACCCTTAGAAGTTTAGGACTAGTTAGGAAAACTAGAAGAACCTTAGGGGGAAAACAAATCTTGGAGGAATCTAGTAAATCTAAAATTCCATTAGGATACTTTCTTTACAGGTATCCTATACTTTTACTCCACCGTTTAATCCTACTCTTCCGTTTAAACCCACTCCTTCGTTATCTCTCACTCCTTCATACCTTCCTATATCATCCTTTGCCTTTCCTATTTCCTCCCCACTCCTTCTTACTTTTTCATCCATCCTCCCACTTTCCTTCCATCCTTTCATTCTTCCGTCATTTTTCACTCTATTTTTCCTACTCTATATTCTCTCCCTACCCCGTCCTACAATGTTCTAAGAGATAGAACTTGTACTTCTCGTCATATCGCAACATTCTATTAGTTAGATCTTGTAAGAGTATCTATGTCGAACCTTAATCCTCATTATGTTCGACTATGGTATTATACTATCTTGCCTTGCAAAGGTTGCAAGAATGAGATTACGTCTGTCACCCTAGTCATAGCATGATATAACTACCAGCTGACTAGTTGCTCAACAGAGAGGTTGTAGAACTGGTCACCATGACTAGAACTCGTTTCCACCATGACTAGAACTTGTCTCTACCATGGCTACTACTTGTCTNGGAAAACAAATCTTGGAGGAATCTAGTAAATCTAAAATTCCATTAGGATACTTTCTTTACAGGTATCCTATACTTTTACTCCACCGTTTAATCCTACTCTTCCGTTTAAACCCACTCCTTCGTTATCTCTCACTCCTTCATACCTTCCTATATCATCCTTTGCCTTTCCTATTTCCTCCCCACTCCTTCTTACTTTTTCATCCATCCTCCCACTTTCCTTCCATCCTTTCATTCTTCCGTCATTTTTCACTCTATTTTTCCTACTCTATATTCTCTCCCTACCCCGTCCTACAATGTTCTAAGAGATAGAACTTGTACTTCTCGTCATATCGCAACATTCTATTAGTTAGATCTTGTAAGAGTATCTATGTCGAACCTTAATCCTCATTATGTTCGACTATGGTATTATACTATCTTGCCTTGCAAAGGTTGCAAGAATGAGATTACGTCTGTCACCCTAGTCATAGCATGATATAACTACCAGCTGACTAGTTGCTCAACAGAGAGGTTGTAGAACTGGTCACCATGACTAGAACTCGTTTCCACCATGACTAGAACTTGTCTCTACCATGGCTACTACTTGTCTCTACCATGGCTACAACTTATCTCCACCATGGCATGAACTTGTTTCCACCATGACTGGAACTTGCCTCCAAAACATTCTTGGACCACATTTCCTTAAATGTGGACTACTTGTCTGTTTTCCTCCGATACTACTTAAGGACGATTTATGATGACTATTCTATTAAAATGAATTAGGACGCTCTTTCATTTTAAGAAGTTATAAATCGAATGGATCATGAATTTATAAGCTCTTGCTTACAAGAATTGGGACGCCTTTACTTGTGAGTAATGAGATATAAATAAATGAGTTCAAGTATCTGGCACATGTACAAACATTTCCTACTCCGTTTGTACAACTCCTTTCCTTCCGTTTCTCTTTCCCGACTCATTCTTTCCCTTACTCCTATGTTCATCAAAATCTCGGGACGAGATTTCTTCTAAGGGGGTAAGACTGTAGCAACCCACAAAAACTCATCACTATGATTCCCATTACAAGTACCTATAGTAGGTATTTCACATGTAAATTTTTGCTTTTTATGTGCATTCATTACTTGCATGACTCTCTAGACCTGCTCACGTATCTACACAAGCCAAATAACTCAACACTCACACCGTATAAACCCCTGGTATGTCAAGCATAAGATCACAACAACACCACAATAAGTAGATATCAATCTAACATAGTAAACATATCCCAGAACCCTACTAAACCCTAATTAAACCCTAATTAGACCTATGTGCTTACTAAACCCTATATGCTTAACTAAAATAGTTTGAAAGTGTTCAAGGCTTATGTATGAGTTACCTTAGGAATATTAGGATATCTTAGGACCCTTAGGCACTAGTAAAACCCATTAGAGCTTAGGTACAAGTCCCTTAGGCACTAAACCATAACTAGGTTATAACTTCCCGGAAACTAGGTCAAACCTTTCCAAATCTTTCCCATAAGCTACCACCACTTAGTATAAGCCTATTATGACTTAGGATTAGTCATTAGACACTCATAGGACCCTAACCTAGGCACTAATACCTAGGAAAAACCCTAAACTCACTCTAGGTAAAACTAGGTCAAAACTAAGACCTAAACCTAGAAATAACCTACCATAAGCAACCAAGCACCCTACCACCACCCCTAGCAGCCTACTAGGAAGCTTACCCTCCTTCTTAAACACAACCTAGCACCCTAGCAAGGAGGTGCATCACCTCCTTGTCACCACCTTGTCCAAACCGCCTCTACTGCTTCATTTCCACCACAAAACCACCCTACACCGCCTATAGACCTCCACCTACACCCTTATAGCTCCCAATAGTCAGATACTAGCTTTGCTTAGTCAATCCCCCCTCCTCGTGACACCTAACCCCGTATTCCTTGGCCTCCAAGGTTTACGAGGGCTATAAATACCCTCGCTATACCTTCATTTCAAACACACCCTTTCACTCTTCTTTATGACACACACTATGGTCTTAGTAGTAGTATTAGGAGTCTAGTAGTCCTAGGAGTCGAGTACTATAGGCCATGCATGCTAGTCGAGTCCTTTTCCCACTGAGAAAAACTTAAACCCTAGACATACCCCTCGTTAACCCTTCCCTAGTCAAGTAAGCCTTCCATTTTGATTTCTTTAGCTTTAGTTCAGTCCTAGGATAGCATTAGGTTGCCTTAGATCCCATTAGAACCCTTGCCTAAGCCTTGATCACTTAAAGATGCTAATTTTCTTTTTAAAACCCTAATATGAGTCGAATACATGCTTATATGCTATAAGCCTTTTCCATAAGCCCTAAGCTAGTTTAGATAACTTAGATAAGCTAATATTAGTTAAACATAAGCTAGGAAACCTTTTTGTTTCATAAAAATATAGTTTACATGGAATTAGGACTAGTTTTGCAAAGTTTTCCATGCATAGGGGTATATATGGTAACTTTCTTAAAATATTAAGTCTAGGGACTATTTTTGACATTTCTTAGAAGTTATAAGTATAAGGACCCTTTTGGCAAAATTATAAAACCCTGGGATAAAAAGTAAAATAGTTATAAACTTAAAAGGACTAGTTTTGAAAAAGTTATAAAGCTAAGGGTATAAATGGTAAATATAGAAAAATTATAAGTCCAAGGGTCATTTCTGTCATTTTCCTAAAATATATAAGTATAGGGACGAATAGTGTTAAGTCTATATAGTTATAAAACCTAAATAATATAAGTATTATAAGTTTAGGGTAGATTTTGTAAATATGTAAACTATAAGGGTATAAAGTAAAAGTATTAAAGTTAGAAACATAACACAATATTAGGGAGCTTCATGTGAGGAGTATTATGTGGATATTTCGTTTTGACGAGTTTGCTGGGTTTACAATTTAAAGTGTCCTGGCTCCTCAAACGATTATTGCATGTACTTCTGAATTATGATGGCCCGAACGGTGTTATGTTATAACTAAACTCTAAATAAATACATAACTCAATAGTAAGGAGCTTCATGTGAGGAGTATTAACTTCTGAATTATGATGGCCCGAACGGTATTATGTTGATAACATAATACAATAGTAGGGAGCTTCATGTGAGGAGTCTTATAGTTCTGAATTTTGATGGCCTGAACGATGTTGTGTTATATTTGAAACCCTAAAAACCCTAAGAATGATTACTTAAGAGAACATAAACAAAATAACTAGAGCTTGACATACATCCACACCTACAAAACCATTAGGATACGTGAGTAAGGCAGTCTAGTTTCCGAGTCACTCTTTGAATCAGTAATAATTCCCTAAGCCCAGGTGAGTTTTCATAGCCTCACACCTTTTTAAACGCTTTCTAAATGCTTTACAAACCCTGTGAGTGGGATACATGCTACTTGCTTTACTTTAAACTGAATACAAGTCTTTTTCTTTGGTTGTTGCACGAGTAAACTATCTGCCACCACTACATAACTAAAATTCATGAATCTAATCGTTTGGGATATTTTACCCACGCGAACGCGAATATTGTTGATAGATCTATTAGAGTTTGACAACTCCCGTTGATACTACATCTTTCTGAATGGTATCAATAAGTACTATATTTGAACTCACTGAAGGATTAACTTTGGCAAGTTATCCTTCCTATCCCCTCATGGTTGGGTCTGCAGCCCCCATGATCCGGACTGTTAACGTGTAGTTCATGAGCTTAGTGCAACATACCCCACACATGATAATTGTAGAATGCATTACAATTATTATAAACACTACATTTTCCTTGAAGAGTTTATCAACTGAACCCTGTGCAACTAGTATTCACTAACAATTAAACCTATGACTCTCACTCAACACCTAGTGTTGACTTTTTAAGCATGTATCCTAGGTATATCATTACTACGGAGATGTGGCAGAAGGACGCACTGAACTTGGAGGACTTTCAAACCGGTTATCATTCAAACATAACATATTACTTAGACTTTGGGACCTCATCAATAGTAAAAGTATATCTTTT
>LBNU01034803.1:0-12870 GCA_014162995.1 Artemisia annua
GTCAATCGAACAATTTTTGTCAACCTCCAACGAATATAGTCTAGGAAAAGACGTACGAAGATCACACTCTCCAATCCAGTGGTCATTCCAGAAATAGAATGAATTGCCATTTCCGACTTTACGAGTGAAAATTGAGGGAAGGTTTATATTGACATTTGTGAAATGTTTGTTGAGATTCATAATAGTTTTCCAAGGGCTCGGTTTGAGGGTGTTTAGCCGATGGTTGTCAACACAAATTCCACCTTGTGAACCATGTATAGAAGTGATCGTGCGTTTCCAAAGTGAGTTTTGATCTTTAAGAAAACGCCACCACCATTTAGCAAGCATGGCTAAGTTTGAGGCATGAAGGCTACCAATCCCAAGACCCCCACAACTAGTAGAAGAACACACTTGTTTCCAATTAAACCATGCCATTTTGTTGGATTCCAAAGAACCACCCCAAAAGAAATTTCTCCTTAATTTTTCTAGGTAGCAAATTACCTTTTTTGGAGCTTTGAACAATGAGAAGTAATAGATTCCAAGTGCACCAAGAACCGATTTTAAGAGAGTAAGTCTTCCACCATAAGAGAGGGTTCTAGCTTTCCATGAAGTTAGCCGATTGTGAAATTTTTCATTTATCGGTTTCCAGTTACAAATTCTATTCATGTTCGCACCAATAGGGAGACCAAGGTATGAGCAAGGGAGGGTGGATGGAGTGCACCCAAAAATAGAAGCTACAATATTTGTTCCAGCCATACTAGTTCCAAGACCAAAAAACTTACTTTTTGAAAAGTTAATTTTTAAACCCGAAGCTAAATCGAAACATCTCAAGATGCGACAGAGGTTCTTAGCATTTTCAAGAGACCATTTGCCCATGATTAAAGCGTCACCCGCAAATTGGAGATGAGAGATATCTACTCGATTCGAACCAACTTTGATACCCTCGTAGATATTCTTGGACTTAGCTTCTTGAAGTGTGACATGAAGGGCTTCAACCGCGATAATAAAGAGAAAAGGTGAGAGGGGGTCACCTTGGCGAAGTCCTTTTTGAATTTTGAATTCTTTGGTGGGGGAACCGTTAATAATAACCGAGCTATAAGCTGAATTTAGACACCCATGAATCCATTTTCTCCATTTGTCACTAAGACCCATTTGTTTCATAGTGTTGTCTAAGAACATCCAATCAAGAGAGTCGAAAGCCTTTTCAAAGTCTACTTTTTTTTTTTGGGTAAAGGGTATTCCACCCGGTAAAATATATTACTCCAAAAAAACGTTTAAGTACAATGGAATGTGGCTGAATTACCACATTAACCGCAAGCAATCGCTTGACACAACCACTAACTCATTTATGACAGGCCATAAATGACAACTAGCTACAACCAACAAGACCACCAAGCCAAAACCAGCATAAAATAAGATACATCAGAAATTTTATGCAAAAAATATAAAGCAACCTAGTTAAGACAAAAGTCTTGAATTCCAGCAGCCTTTAATTGAGCAGGAGAGAGGCCAAAATCATTATCATCATAATTGTTGCCGTCACCCGTATCCGCTTTCCATTGCTTATAAAGACTCTGGTCCTTACCTCCACTTCCAGAATACAACGTCCCAATGTGATCATCAAAAACTTCATCATCATCGCTGTCAGAAACTACCACATTGCCTACCTTAGAGAATGGGTTACCCACCTTAGTTGTAGAATCAACCTTTTTAAGAGGTTTTCCCTCATCATCGACAAGAGTAACTTTCCCTTCAATAATTAGCTTTTCAATCTTCCCAATTTTCTCAACAATAGGAGTAGTACTTCCCTTTACACCCTTAGAAGAACTAGCAACAGCAGCCCCATCCTTAGGAGAAACACTTGTTGCACAAGGAATACCATTATCATCAGTATCAGCCATATCAAGAGCATCAAATGAGTTCGATGTAGCAATAACCTTCCCACTCGTACTTGACTCATTAGTGATGTTCTCCTTATTAACAACCGGCTTCTTCGAGACAGGTCTCCAAAATTTTGGTTTAGGCTTATTAAGCTGAACACCCCCAATAGGCCGAGAAGGAGATGCCACATTCTTCCGTTTACTCTTACGATTCGTTGCCTCAATGAAACCATCATTCGTCTTTTCCAAAGTACTAGAAGCTTCAGAAGCCTTTGCTGCCACATTAGTATTACGAGGAACAACCTCCTTAACACGATTTGGGCATTCAATTAAACATGTCCAAAAGTTTTACATTCACCACAATGAGGAGGTTTCCATTCATATTCAATAATAATTTTTGTAGTAAAACCATTACCTTCATCAATTGGAATTGCCATTGTAACTGTGACAACTGGTAAATTTGAAAACCGGATTTAAAATTTCGTATTATAAATAAAATGAATCGATAACATTTATTGAAACGGTTTTCAAAAACTACGAGAATTGGTGACTGATTATGTGGTATGTGATGAGTATCGTTGATTATTTGTGTGGAATAGTATGTCGTTAGACCTTTCCTGTTGCGTTAAATTAGGCACTACTTCGACTCGGGCACTAGAAATCCTAAAGAAACGCGTATTTGATGAGTAATAGTTACGATTTTATTTCATAAACAAGTCCTAAATTTTATATTTGGTTTTACGAGCTGTGAGTGATGAAATACTTTCAATAAATTTGGAGATGGTGGTAATAAATATTTTTCTGGTTTCAACTAAGCCGTGAAATTGGAAAAAACAGGACAAATGAACACAATGAAGCTTTATTACTCTACGAATTGATCTTTAACATTAACGAGAAATCGTTTTCTAAAGCGCGTGCGGTGAGATTAAAATGATTTTTGGTGGCGACCGTCGTTATTTGGTAAACTTTAAAAAATATACATTCCGGAAAGGGATTGGGAAAATATTTGTCTTGGTGCCCTTGTCTCAACCCCATTGTTATAAAATTAATAACAAGGAGGGACCTATTTGCAATTTACCTAAATAATAAGTAACTAAAAACCCTAACCTATCTTATTTCTTTCATTTTATCATCTTCACACAACTCCCATTCTCCCTCCTCCTTGGTCCACACCCGCCGGCCACACGACCATCCACGGCACACCGCCGCCGTCATCACCACCACCGCCACCATAAAAATAAACCGCCATCATCCCTCTTTAAATTATGACCACCATTCACGCGCCCTTAATCCATCCTAACACCACGAATCTATCTAATTCAAGCATCGATCCACCATTATTTCGTTTTGTTTCATTAGATCCGTGAGATTTGAGGTTCAAAAAAGGTGAGAAAACGTGTTTTGACAACGTGAGTTGACTCGGTCGCGAGTCCAACCCCTCGTGATTTCTTGGTTTTGGGTATAAAACTAAATGGGTTTTCATATATTAATGAGTTTTGGTTAATAAAAACATAAGGCAATCACGTTTGGTATCAATTTAAGGGTGTTTGATTTCGGATTTGTGTTGAGTCGTGTGTATAACTCACGACCCAGGTTGGGTTTTGTGTTTCTTGACCTATTTTGAGGCTTATGATTGTTCCTTGATCTTTCTTGAATATTTTGGTTATGATTTGGTGTGTTTGGTTTTCGAATTTATAGTGGGTCGAGGGGTATACCCACGACCTCTTGGTGTTTTTGTTGTTTTGATCCATTTTGAGGCTTATGTTTGATTATTGATGCACTTTGGATGTTTTGGTATGAATTTGGTTATGTTTAGAACTAGTTTTGACGCGATTGGGTTGTGTTTGGTTGGATAGCCGAGACCCACAAGGTCCCTAGACCTTGGGTATGGCTCGTTGACATGAAACCCATGACCCTATGGTCATGGTTTTGGTCTTAGTAGTTAACTTGTGCTTGTTTTGTGTATGTTGATAGTTTGGTTACTTTGGTCATGATTATTTGAAGACTTGACGTAAATGGTAATGTGGAAACTTGAAATATGTTATTTGGTTAGTTTTGGATGAATGAAACTTGAGTAAATTAGTGACTTATGGTTATATTGAATGAAAACTAGTTGAGTTAACGAGGTATATAAGAATTGAGTTTGGTTGTA
Organism: Artemisia annua; assembly: GCA_014162995.1. Classification (NCBI taxonomy): domain Eukaryota; kingdom Viridiplantae; phylum Streptophyta; class Magnoliopsida; order Asterales; family Asteraceae; genus Artemisia; species Artemisia annua. The sequence goes on from LBNU01034803.1 coordinate 4,012, forward strand.
AAGCGGTAAATATAATATGGTAAAGAGTTATTCGGTAATATTATGTGGAGTTATATGGGACTAATTGTGTGATGAAAATATGTGGTATGAGGTGACACATTATTTGACGTTATATGCTAACGACAAGTGTTTATATGAGTAAATATGATAATATGGTAATTTGACTACATGATTTATGTGAAACTAGATGGTTATGTGTATATTTAAATATTGTGACTAACGTTTGTTTATGAATGTGATAATGAGCAATGGAGTGCTTGGTTTCGAATACCGGAGTTATAAGGATGAGAACTTTTAGAATGACGGAGATAGGTTAGTACGAGAGCTGTAGACGGCCTCGCATTGTTGTAGTTTGTGAAGTGTGGATTGGATATCGGGATATATTGAATTGATTATATTATGACTTTATATTGAGACTTTGGTGCACGTTGAGATCGCCTTGACTTTCTAGTCTTGGTCGGCTTCAACAATGCCGCGACATGCACTTTGGACTTTGACTAGTTATGTGGACCGGGAAGTCATTACTCAGAAACGTGGACTCGAATAAATAATAATTCGTTTAATATCATTTATTACGATTGACTTATATATAATATGAGTCTAAATATATATATATATGTGTAAACGTATATATATATAACCACTTATATAATAAATAAGTAACGTAATGAATAAATAATAATGTAACGATAACTATTAACTATTAAGTTAGATTAATATTTATCGGGACCTTATTAAATGAATATATAACGAATTTGCATTACGATTCAATAACGGAATGGTTCTTGAATAAGGACCATGATAGTTTTCAAAAACCAATGATTACTTCGACGTGAATTATTAAACATTCGAGTGCACGCTAAACTAGTCCAAGGCTAATTTTCTTCTTGTGATAACTAAGTTTACCCTATTAGTAGTAAAGTTTCGGATCTATTTAACGTTGATAGGTCATTAATATTGTTGTTGGACCTATTGGACTACGAGCCCAATAGGAGCTCAATAAGAATATTAAGCGACAACATTAACGAGAAATACATCCTATGACTAATATATGTATGATATAACTTGGGGATCAATAAGTAATCGGTAAATGGTTGGACTTATCGAGTTAACGAATTTGATAAGCAATCAACCCTTCATACGATGACTTATCGACTCATGAGGTCATATCATTCGACCTTGACCTTTATGTGCAACATGGTTTTCGAATGCTATAAGTCTTGAATGCGGATATGTGCATATGTGAACTACTTGGTTTACTTGAGGCTTATGCCGCTATGTGATTTCGTGATTTATGCATCTATGATCTTTATTGAAGTACTTATTTGGCGTGAGATCACTTGAGTTGAGACTTTGTCTCTAACGCACACTCACACACACGACGATACCAAACAATACCAAACCCTAACAAATGATTTCCCAAAGTTATTTTGAAAAGTAAAATGGAATACGTTCATGATTGGGAAATATTTATTTGAGATTTATACTGAGGCGTATTGATATTATTAGGTAGTGCCGAGTCAGTAGTCGTCGTTGCATGATAGTTGATACTTTCTTTGCTTCTGTTGATATTTATGCTATTTGCTGGACCTGAGGTGAGTTCATAGCCCCACTTTTACTCGTATTTTAATTGATTTAATCGTTTTCTAAACTTGGGGGAGAAAGCATGCAACTATTTTCTTGGACCTGCTACTACTTCGTTTTGCTATTGTGTAGACTAGTTTTTAGGCTAGACGGAAGTAGACTTTGACCTAGAGCTAGGGCGTTTTGACCCTAGTTTGGAATAGACTCTGCTGCGGCCTAGTTTCAGGGCAGTAATGGGTGGTTCCTTGCTGTAGCCTGACTAGTGACCGTTGAGGGGCCCGCTCACTATGACCATTCATCTTGACTAAGATGATAAACTATTGATTGCGATTATGATGAGGTTGGATTGTGATGTCTATGCCTGCTCTAGTTACACATAGCACTAAACTCTTCAGGTCCCGTACTCTTTTAACCTTAAACCTATGAACTCACCAGCGTTGCTGATTTTTAGCATGTCTTTCTCAGGTATCTAAGGTGTTAGCGTGACTTACCTACATTTGGAGGCTTGGCAATTGGTGTGTCTGAAGGATCGACAAGAACTCTGACTTTACTATGAGGACCTACCTTTTATTCCTTTATGGGCTTTCCTCCACTAGATTGATGAATGCAAACTTTATAACCAAATGATGGATTCTCTTTTGCATTCAAAAACATACTATCTCGTTATCTATACTTGTGATGTCTACCCATTGTAGTAGCACCCCGAAAACTTGTTAAGTCTTCCGCTGTACGAATTTTGGGGGTGTTACAGCTTGGTATTCAGAGCCAAGGTTATAGAGAACTAGGTAATTTTCAAAACCTAAACTATAACCATTTTCATAAAACTCTTTTTCACTAAAATCGATCCTCGACCGACGCCTGCCAGCTGCCAAGCCAAAGTATTCCCTTTAAGATAAGTTTTGAATGCTATGAGAATATGAAATGATTATTTTGGAAGTTAGACGCGGGAAACTAGTGTTGCGTTAGGACTTCACTATTCCCTTTGCGTGTTTATTTGATGATTTTGGCGTTATGATTGATAAGTAATTGAGATGATTTGGAAATTATTGGAAGCCTCGATTTTATGATTGAATGACATATTGAGAATTATTCGAGCTTGATTAAGCATGATTAGAGCAATGCGGGATGCATTGGCATCTTGATTTGGATATAGTTGAGAATTATATGATAATTGATTTGGACTTATGCGCCCTTGAACGTATATTGAGTTATGTGATTATTGCTTTAATAATATATTTGGAATTATGTGGTATTAGAATCGAGATTATGATTGATTGATGAGATATATGGTATATTGATTTGGAAGATTTCGTTATCGTTTGAGTTACGGGTTGGTTAAACGTTAATAAACCAGACCGCAACGGTTATCGGACTTCGTGGGTTGACGAATCCAATAGGGCCGATAAGTGCGTCGGAGGAAATTTATTAGCGTATGACCCACCCTTATGACTCGTAAATTGCGTGTGATGCCCTGAATACGATAATTATATACCACCGTTGTCATAGACCGTATCCTCCCTATCCAGCCCTCACTAATCGATTCTAGAGCGGTAACATACCCATGCGTTCCGTCATATTCCTTATCAGTTAATGTTGAGATCGGACATTCGTCCTATTATTCTGGAATGCCATCTAGCATCATCTGAGAAACCACCTTAAAACTATTGCGTTAAGAGTACGAATAGTTGTGGAATTGATTGTTGCGAACCCCGAATCGAATAATTCCCGGTTAGATAGCCTAGCTTTTAGCTACCAACGCCGCTTCTATTTGCCGTTGATGAAATTTGGAAGATCTGGTAACGACACGACAATGATGAATGCTCATACCAATGCCGCGCGGGCACATCTAGCTGATGCTATTCACAATTTTCGTTGTGGTCAACCTTAGCCATTCAAGCTAAACTACGAACAACTTGGTCCCACAAGACGTGTTGCGAACTTCAGGACCGCGAACGACGCCGTAAGGGAGCGTATGAGGAAGTTATGGAGTCGCATGGCAATTGAATTGGAGGAACCAAAGCGAAGGAGGTTTCGTTCACTCGATAGGAGCATCGAGGTGACTTATTCTATGTCTTGAGGAGAATTTAAGGTGATATTGTTTAGAAACTACTCATTTGTGGTGAAGTGAGAAAGATAAGATATTGAAGTATGGAATCATGAGGCGAAAGGCATCGACATGCCAAGCTGAGCCTGTAGCTTCTAGGAGCTGTCACTACGGTGACTTGAGATAGCTCATACCAAAGTGCATAAGATAGAGCACTACATGGATGGACTGCCCTCATCTAACGAGGATGACGTGTTACCTGGTGATCAACTACACTTCGTAGTACTTTTGATATTTAATGGAATGAGATACGACTAAGGAAGTGGTTGACGACAAGAGGTAGCGGGAAGACCACTCAAGGAACGAGAAGTCGAATTTTGGAAGCACGAGATGAGAGGTACTGAGCTACAAACCTACACTCATCGCTTCTTTGAGATAGTCAAGTAGTGCCCTGAGATGGTAAGGAGTGAGGCTTGTGAGATCGAGCGTTACATTGAAGGATTGCCTTAACCAATCCGAGACAATGTAATCTCGGCTGAGACAACTAGCCTACTCGACACCATAAAGCAGGCACGGGCTTGTATGAATATCGCTGAAATAGCGAAAAAAGGTAGCGGGAAGACCACTCAAGGAACGAGAAGTCGAATTTTAGAAGCACGAGATGAGAGGTACTGAGCTACAAACCTACACTCATCGCTTCTTTGAGATATTCAAGTAGTGCCCTGAGATGGTAAGGAGTGAGACTTGTGAGATCGAGCGTTACATTGAAGGATTGTCTTAATCAATCCGAGACAATGTAATCTCGGCAGAGACAACTAGCCTACTCGACACCATAAAGCAAGAACAGGCTTGTATGAACCCATTAGTTGGCGATGTTATCACTGAGATAGCGAGGAAATGGGAAGAATTGGTAAAAGGTGAGAGAAAACTAGACGGACGACAGGAAGTCGTTGAGGCTTATGCTATCAAAGCTGGAGAAAATCTGAGATACACCGAGAATCAACCAAAGTGCGACCGTTACGAGCCCCACCACTCTGGTTGGTGTGCTGAGACGTGTCGTAAGTGTTGTAGGTTGGACACTTAGCTAGAGACCATAGATCTAAGACCCATGCATTGGTTCAGATAACCTTTGGGTTAGATCTGAAGGCTAATGTCGCAAGTGTTAAACGGAGAGAGAAGGAACATTACGTGAATAAATATTGGAAACTGTCACAATTCACAATTTCCAGGTCAATTCCTTAGTCCCGACATTTCCTATTCATTGAATTTCAATTCAACATTTCAAGTAAACAGGGTTTACGGGTATTCATTTGACGAAACCGGGTAGGTTAAGTCACATTATCATTCATCGTACAGTTCATAGACTAGGGTTAGTCTACATTGCATCACCACATCATTTGCATTCTATTCCACTCGTAGATTTATATTTTCAAGTTACACTTATTTATTTATTTGTATATAAATAATAAGACAAGTTATTAGTTTTTAACCTAATGTACCAAACAAATTCCACTAGGGCACTAATATATTTTTATATTAGTTATTTTTCCACTAAGGTTATAAAACTATATATTATTTATTTTTGGTGGTTAACCAAATAATAAACCTTTACTTGAACTTATATACATAATAAATTGTATTAACAAAGAGATACCTATCAAAATACCTAATGTTTATGAAAATTATATTTTTATAATTTTTACAACTTTATTATATCCCGTATTGTCCCGTTATATTTTATTTTTAATTAACCCGGTACCCGATAACGCTAAAATTACAAAACTATGCACTAAACGGTACCCCGTAAAATCAATGTGGGACAAAAGTGTGACAAGACCACCACCTCATGTGAGGTGGCCGGCCTTGGGGTCCTATGGGACACATGGGGCTTCCAAAATTCACCCAACTATGCATCCACTATCTCATAACATACCAAAACTCTTGCATGCAAAGAAAACATAGATCAAAAATTTACTACTCTCTTGTGTTCTTCTCTTCTTGCTCGTTCCATATCCAAAGACCAAGGGAAGACCAAAATTTTCAAGTACAACATATTTTACAAGACTTAGATCACATCCATTACAAGGTTTTGCAATATAAACCTATGGATTGTTAGGTTTTCTTCATAAAAGTTATAGGTTTTCAAGTAAGTTCATCACCAATTTTTATAAGTTCTACCACAATTTCCTTGCTAGGTTTATGTACATTTATCATTTTTGAACTTGCACATGGAAAGTCTATACCACAAAACTTAAGTTTCTATCATTTTATGTGTAAAATGGATTCCTTATGAAACCTTGGAGAAATGGTTGAAATGGTGATTTTAGGGAACCCATGACACCCTAAGAAGGTGTATGGTAGATTAAGGGATGAGTTGATGTTGTTAGTAGTGGATTTGGACATGTACAAACTAGGTAAAATCATTTTTGGAACCATATGTAAACCTACTGTCCCTATTTTAAAAATTGGAAAAATTCAGTGAGTTTTGGTAAATTTTGGACCCAAGATATAGAAAATACATTCTTAGACGAAACTATGGCCTTTTGAATCGCTAAAAACGGACTTATAACGAAGAAGTTATGCCAAAAACAAAATGCTACTAGACTTATACATTTTCCGGAAATTGTTTGCTGATGTACGAATTTACTTGGCCAAAAACGAGCCTTAGACCTTTTCAAAACTTGCCAAACTATTGAAAATATGTTAGTATACCTTTTTACCTTTTCGGGGATATAAAGAACTTGAAAATCGGCCTTATAACGAATTAGTTATGATTTTTCGAAAGTTATTATTTTCACTTATTAATTACCAGCACTTACCCAGAAATTTTCTAAGTATACCTAGAAACACCCATGTTGAGAGCTATTTTCCCTGTCAATTGACTCAGTTCTGGAGTTTTGGACCACAAGGAACAAAAGTTAGAGCACCTGGCCTAGTTTTCAAATCAAAAAGCCGTTTGTTATTTGGACATAAAATGAGTAATCTACAGCTATCCAAATATTCATAAAAACTGCCCAGAAATGGCAGCTTTAGCCTAAAAATACCATACTTCTCGACCATTTATCATAAAATCTAGACACTTTGAGCAAAACTTCACTCCTGGACATATTTAGGCTTGGTGCTAAGCTTTCCAGAAATACAAATTTTATTTCCTAACTCTCAATATTCACTGATTTACAACTAGTTTTCCGAAGCCATTTTTAACCGTATTTCAAAAATTACTAAGTGTTATATTTTACGTCTAAAACCTATATTTCACTATTATTCACTATATAACTATCATATAACATTATTAAACTATATGAACATGTAATATTCACTATGACCTTATACGAGGATGTAAACTATATTTTCGGCAACAATACATATTTTGAATACAAAACGAGTGGTATAGATTATAAGTGCAAGTGCATACATGAACCCATTTCATAATCTAAATTAGATTACATGCATTCATTTTAGGTTGTGGCTAGGAGTTTCACCTCATCACTTCAGTTCATACATTACCGATTGTTCCATAACTTGAGGTGAGTTTTCATAGCCCCGTTTACTTTTTTATTGTTTTCAAATCCCACGGGGGAGAATATATTGCACCATTTTTCATACGAGCCTAAGTATCAAATCCATATACATTACTTAAGTTACCACATTGCCATGTTTTAAGTCCCCTATTATCATGAACCGTTAATTGTATTTAAACGAGAGTGAGTGGATAGATCTATTGAGGGTGACGCCTCCATCCGTATTGGGGTTACCAACAGTCAAACGGATGCATTTCATTTGATCATTGTTAGAGTGTCGGGCAAAACACTCTGAAGGGGCATTACCTACAGTCTAGCTTCGGGGTCATGAGCTTAAGAGATAATGTACAATTTTATCAATTATGTGACAGTTCGTCATTCCATTATGTGACAGATTGGTATCAGAGCAAAGGTTATAGCGAACTAGGTTGTCCTTTACACCCTAGACTATAACTACATCATCATAGCATCTCATCATTTCATCACGAGTGCATATTCACTTTACATGGTTTTATACCACAATATAGTTCATAGCTTGGGTGCATAACCACCTACATCTCATGGGTATAGGGATTACATTGCTCGGGTATGGCATGATACCTACATTACTTGGGTACTTTGTTGCCTACATTCATTGCATCACTTAGGTGTGGATTACCTACATTCATGGCATCACTTGGGTGTGTGATCACCTACATTACATTACACGGGTCATTTTCATTCATTTTACATCGGTTGTGCAATGGGATGTAAAAACATAGGTTACAAGTCTTGTATGGGCGGGACTTGCAACTGAATGGTTTGACATCGCCTTTGCTGTCTAAACATTTTCTCAAGGAGTCTNTATAGGGATTACATTGCTCGGGTATGGCATGATACCTACATTACTTGGGTACTTTGTTGCCTACATTCATTGCATCACTTAGGTGTGGATTACCTACATTCATGGCATCACTTGGGTGTGTGATCACCTACATTACATTACACGGGTCATTTTCATTCATTTTACATCGGTTGTGCAATGGGATGTAAAAACATAGGTTACAAGTCTTGTATGGGCGGGACTTGCAACTGAATGGTTTGACATCGCCTTTGTTGTCTAAACATTTTCTCAAGGAGTCTTGGACATATTACGAGTATAGCTGAGCTAAGTATTGCAAAATTCATTAAACCTCGGTAGGATATAGACTGATCACCTATATTCGACCAGGGACAGTGGGACATGGACTGATCACCTATGTCTGACTCAAAGGTGAATTTTGGAATACTTTGAGCAGTTATGTTAGGATTATGTTCGGGTCGAGTCTTACAAAATTTCTGAAACGCCAAAATTCATATGAATATATAAGCACTACATCTCATGAACATACACATATATACACAATACACTTACATCATGGTACCCTCATTCATCACAGTCTCACTAAGTCACAATTATCATTGAGCCGTGTTCTCATTCACCTACCCTATCAATAATTCTTCAGACTTAGACTCGTAGGATGTTTTTTTCTATCTACCAATGAACCTATGCCAACTATTCCTCGATATTCTTGGAGTATTCACCGTCATTGGGCAATGACTTCCATTGTAACTTCACATGAGACCAATTCAGAGGAGACAATCAGTTATGACACTGAGACATTCAAGTCTCAACAGGCTACCTTACATTCTCACTATCACCATCATTTACCATTTTCTAGTCTCACTACT
>LBNU01034803.1:23067-54001 GCA_014162995.1 Artemisia annua
ACAATCACAACATACACATCACATGATAATCAATAGTTAGGTTTCATTAGATCTAAGCAAACACAAAGTAAATTAGCCTAGCATGTTGAAAGAAAGACAAGCACAAGCATATATGACACAACACATAGACATATTGTATGAATAAAGACTTATCTTGGATTAAACATGCAAGTTAGAGGGGTTAGGATACCCTCTAAGGTCTGTAATACACGTACTAGGGTTTAACCCTAAAGTTCTCCACTCCAAAAATTCCTCCCAAAATAAGAAAAAACGTTCTATATATATAGAAAACGCGGGCTGACGGCGTCAGCTCAATAGGTGACGTCGTCAGCTCGGCGATTAGGGTTTCCTGACGGTCTTGATTGACGTGGTCATAATTGCTGGTTCCAGATCTGACGGCCTTGGTTGACGGCGTCACAATTTACACTACCAACTCTCTGGATCGTCACGAGTCTTTTTTCCACTTCTGGACTTCACTTGTTCCTGACGGCGTCACTTAGTAGAGTGTGACGGCGTCACCTTTAGTGATCTTCAAGGTCTTTTGAGTTTTTGTTGTTTTCCACACTTTTTCACTCCGAAAACGCCCGAAAATGCTTCTTTTGAGATTTTCCCTTCAAAAGTACCTAAAATGAGAAAAGAAACGACTTTGGGTGAAATCCAAACCAAAAACATACGAATTAGGACTCAAACTGACCCCTAAAAACGTAACATTTTTCGTCTCATCAATCGACTTAACTGTGAAATCTCTTGGTCACGTGAATTGTATTTCCGTGGATCTCATCGAGAGCTAGTCGATCAAGGGTGGAGAATTCCCCAACTAGTCTGATCGAGATACGTCAATAATTGGGAATTGCTGGGAGATTTCGGAGAGCTAACGAAAGTCTCTCGAGATAGCAAAACCTTAGTAGAATGAACCTAGAAAAGGTAAAGGGTAAATAAGTGGAAAGAAAAGAGGAAGTATGATATCTTCCAAGGATAGAACGGTGTAGTACGCCTGTTCTTATTAATTAAAAGAAAGTGCAGATGTGGTTGCAAAGTCTTGGTGTTTCGTGAGAAAATCGAGGAACGTTTTGACATGAATGGAAAGGAAGCAGGATAACTTCCAAGGAGGGAACGGTGAACAACACCTATCCTAGTTGTTTCAGAGAAAAGCGTAGACGCTATTATAGATTTCAATGTTTTGCATAAGGATTTCTGAATGGTTTTATGTGAATGAAGGAGGAGTAGATTGCGTCTCTTGCCAATTTGAGACGTGCAAGAGAAGTCATGTTGTTCCAGAGTGAACTTTGGGTGCGGTTATACTTGCACCCAGAATATGGGAGACAATACGGGTAGTGTACAAGGTGTATAGTATATAGCCCACATGAGGGTACGACATAACCTAGACCGGAAAGAACGAACCGTCGAAGTAGAGTAGTTAGAGAAAACTACATGGTGGTAACTACTGCAAAGATTTGCTATTATAGGTGAAGGAGAATGTATTGCTGACACTGCTAATTGAGTAGTATGTACACACATTGAAACCGCTTGATGAATACTGACTTTTAGCCGTAGGTAGCTATTCGTTGTTTTGAGCAATTCCTGAATTGAGCCAAATCATCGACGACGTTAAATTCTTATTTCTCAACAACTTGATACACGGTCTAATCTCGTGACAGTTCTTGTTTGATGAGTTGCGAGATTAAGCTAAAATCAAGTTGTTGTGGGGTTTAAGGTTTCGGCGATTTTGCTCGAGGACGGGAAAGCTTATTCCATCGAAATAGGCTACCAGATGATTGCCTTTGATTAACACGCTGGGATTGTCAAAAGAGAAGAATTGACAGCTATGGGAACCTTTTTGGTAGGTTGGAGAATAGGAATGGACACGTAGACTGTTCAGATGGAACCTTATCCTTTAAGGATAAAAGTTGGATACCTTCTCACGGAGTATCCAAGGTTGGATAGTGCACGAGAGCACGAATGATAATACTCTAGTCATTTCGAATTGGATAAGATGTATTAAGATCTGAAATGGTAATATAGATGACCAAGCATAGAGGTTGACGTTGCGATACATGTCAACGAATGCTAAGAGTGTCGAGAGACAAACGTCAGACACTAGAGATCGTTACGTTTTGTAACAATTCAATTTCGAGTCATGAGTGGAAGAGGACCACTATGGAATTGTCATCAAATTTCCAAGAACAGATAGTGGTTGTTATACCATATGGGAGATTATGATCACCTTATTGAATCTAGTTATCTTTGCGTTATTGAAAAGTAATAGTATGGACGAAATTCATCGTTGTTCTCGAGAGAAGTTGACTTCCGGGCATAGAGTGCCGATTTCTATCACGTATCATTGAGACTATCGTTTTATACTGAGGTTCCAGAAACCTCTACAGATGACCATGGGGACGAGTGGTGATAGGATTATTACGTAACCTCCCCAATCAGATGGTCAGAGTAGGAGAATCGTTCGTACGTAGAGAATAAAGCTTTGAGCTGTCGTTAGTAACTTTGAAAGGAGGCTGGGAGAGACATTCGTCCCTCCCCAAACTTTCCTAAGTTAATGAAAAGCCGCCTGACGTGAGATTATGTCATTCGAAATCCTTTATGGTTGTATGTACCAACCTAACTCTCGCTAAGCTGGAATTGGAGACAACAAAATTCGCTATATCGATTTTCATTCGTGAGACCACCGAAGTGAATATTAAGATCTGAAAGGTAGAGCAATAGGATGATTAAGGTGCCACTTAGAGATAGTGGAATACGTTGAGCAAACGTGAAAAACTTAATCCTTGCTATCCTGTTTTGCTCAAGAATTCTTACTAGACCTAGCTCGCGATACACGTGCTTTTATCGGGACTCGAAAAAGTCCACAAGACTCTTGATGCGTAATCCGGAAGGAAACCTCCGGGAGAGAGAGTACCGCCGTAAATTTTCTATTCCATGATGATGAACATCAAACTCCTTTGAGGAACTCGTTGGATTCCTATTCGTGAAAAATCTGGCGATCTAAACCAAGTCATATTGTTGTCTTTGAGCTTGTTGGAAATTCTGAGATAGCCCTCCATTCACGTTGTGAATGTGAGGATGAAATCAAGTGAATCTGTTTTATCTTTATTCGATCTTGATGGGTAAGTCTAAGTGAAACCCGGGACGGGTTTCTTCTGAGGCTGGGAGGCTGTGACAACTGGTAAAATTTGAAACCGGATTAAAAATGCGAAAATATAATTAAAATGATTCGTTAGTATTATTGAAACAGTTTTTCAGAAATTACGAGAATTGATGATTGATTGTGTGGTATGTGATGCGTATCGTTGATTATTTGCGTGGAATAGTATGCCGTTAGACCATTCCTATTGCGTTAAGTTAGGCACTACTTCGACTCTGGCACTAGGAAACCTAATAATACGATAATAGAAAGTTTTGTTACGAGAAATAAATAAAGGCGTACTATTAGTTACGTTTATGGAAAAATCTGTTTAAAAATGATGGAGTACGTGTTGAGGATTTTTTTTATAACAAATATGGGCTCGAAAAGTGAAAGTCGGGATTTAATGAGAAACGGTTACGTTTTATTTCTATAAACGTATTTATTATCAATTTAATGGAAAAATGTATTTAAAGTGAATGGTGGTGATTAAAAATTATGTTGACGATGTTTAGTAATTTTCTTGAATAAAAAGTATGTATTTTCGGGAAAATTTATGAAAATTATACCGTAAGTCCTAATTTTGACACCCTTTTCGAGAATATAGAGAGTGTGGGGACCCTTTTTGCAATTTATGGGTATAATAACCCTAAACCTAAAACATTCTCTTCATATCATCTTCTCCACCCCACCTCCCTCATCTCTCTTCTCCTCTCTATGCCGCCGCCGGCCACCCCTTAAACCACCATCACCGCCGACCTCACCACTACACCACCACCCTAAAAACACTCAACTCCATCTCCTCTTTCACCTCATGTACCCCACGTGCCACTAAAGCCATCATAACATCACTTTTGTGATGCACCGCCGTCCAAAACACTTACCACCATCATTACAATGTTCAAAACTTATAGATCTATAAGCAAAAGGTAAGAAAATGGATATTTCTTGAAGGTTTGACTCAAAACCGAGTCAAACTTGTGAGATCTATTGATATTGGGTATAAAACTAAATGGGTTTTCATATATTAATGAGTTTTGGTTAATAAAAACATAAGGTAATCACGTTTGGTATCAATTTAAGGGTGTTTGATTTCGGATTTGTGTTGAGTCGCGTGTATAACTCACGACCCAAGTTGGGTTTTGTGTTTCTTGACCTATTTTGTAAAACCGTAAAATTTTGAATCACCATTTTGCACTGTTTTAAATTATTTATCCTAAGTATGAAAAAAATAATAATTATATGTCATTTAAACTATACCTTATAAGTAATTTACATGATAATACATATTATAATTAAATCCTAAACTAATTAAACTATAACCTAAAGTTTCCTATCTCCTAGTCATAGCTAAAATTCTACACGTTTTATTTGTATCTAAATGGGAAGATGATTTCTTTCTGAGATAAGAAAAAGAACCAAGTAAATGTTAAATGGTTATGTTTTAAAACGTATATTTTACTTCCTAAAAAAACGATTCGATCACAAACTAAACTCCCTCAATTCTCGCCCAAATCACATACACTTTCCATAAAGTAATACGCGGTTATTCTAATCCTATAACACGCTTTGCCAAAATCTCCAAAAGCGTATATCTTCTCTTTTGTGTTCTCTTCTCCACACCGATCCTCAACCAAAGAATTACACACACTTTACCCTAAAAGAGAAAAACAACGGCTGCTACCCTTCTACCATTTCTTTTCGGGCAAGGGCTTCGTGAAGGCTTCTTGATCATGGGTCACTTGTCAGTTCGAACGAGGTGTTGGCTCCTCGGTTTGGACGAGGGGTTATTGTTTTGTGTTCGAGAGTATGGTTCTGTCTCAGGGTGGTGCTGGATTGATATTCGACCGTGGAATTCTTCTCTCGTTCTTGTCACGACTACGCGGGTAACACAGCCTAAACCTTGTTCAATCTTTTCTCATCCTTGTCTGTCTATCATGTTTCTTTTTGTTTTTCTCTGCCTTCGTTTCAAGAATACGGTCTAAATAAATCACGCGACTCAAAACATAAAATAATGGGCAGATTTATGCATGTTTAAATCGACTATAAACCAGATGTGGGTATGACCGATTATGGGAAAGATANGATATTGATTCATCAATAGAGGACCTAATTGAAATAATAAACCACATTTAAGGATCGTGATAATTTGCTTAACAAGTATATCCTTTTATCGTTTATCTCTTATTTGCTTGCTTAATATAGTCTAGTTTGCAATTTTTAGCTTTTATCGTTAATTTTTGATTTTTAAGCTTGCCACTAGATTTATTATCATTACTTAGTTGCCTCTAGATTTATATGTTTATTTAGTTGCCTTTAAATTCCCGTAATTGCTAGATTTTACATTAGATTGCGCTTTAGGTTATTTGTGCGTTACGTGCTTGTCGTATATGCTTTGTTGTTGCTTTTTAATTTATGTTTTCTATTGTAGTGATAAACATCCAAAATATCTTCCTTTTTCCTATTCAATTCACACAATCACGACTCGAACCGAAATTCCATTCATACCTTCGTTGGGACCATGACCCGGGGACATACTTTCCTAAGTGTTCCTTTGGAAATCAAATATGACCACAATCAACATTCCAAATAACTTATTTCAACAGCTTATTTCCTTAAAAATCACTTTTTATACTTATTGGGCCTTAACGAGTTACAAACAAGGCACAATAACGTTTTATGATCCAATGGGCTTATGAAAGGTTTGGGCCTGGACTTGGGCTTATTTTTAAGGAATAAAAACATTAGAGTAAGGCTTATAGGACCAGCTTATCAAATAAGCTTATTGGGCTTTAAATAAGCCCACGTTAAGTTATAAGGTTTTATAAAAATCTGATTTGGCGAATAGAAAGGGGTCGGGCAAAAGGTCTAAATGTGATTATTAGGTCGAGTGAAATATGTTCCCAAGATAATTACCAAGGTGACAATGGGGTCGAGTAATAATAATGATATGTTATGTGTCGAAATAGAGTTTAACGAGCCAAAATGAAAGTGTCCAAGTTGATTAACTGAAAGACTTGGAAAATATTCTAAGTGTTTTGTTTTAGTCGAATAGGTCATGGTGACTTAATAGCGTGTTATTATCTAGTTCGAATCTTTATGTATCTTATTTGTTAACGTGTTGAATAATTAGAATGTCAATTAATATGTATATGTCACGTTATTATTTTACGAGATAAATGATCAAAGTAAACGTGACAAAACTAACTTAACGAAATAAATAAATATAGCAAGGGACTCCTTGTTCTCACCTCACCACTTGGGGTGGAGAATTCTTAACGTATGGTTCAATATGGTACAAAGGATCGAGGTAGATTGGTGTGACAACTGGTAAATTTGAGAACCTGAAATGAACTACGAATTATAATTTAAAATGAATCGTTAATTTTATTGAAACGGTTTTCAGAAATTATGGGAAATGATGATTGATTATATTGAGTTTAATTCGTATTGTATATCTTATACGGGATTATATTGTCATGGAATCTTTTCCATTTCGTTAAATTAGGCACTACTTCGACTCTGGCACTAGGAACCTAATAATACGTAATGTATAAAGTTTTGTTACGCAAAATAAATAGAGGCGTATTTATAGTCACGTTTTATGGAAAAACCTAATTAGAAATAATGGTGTACCTATAAACGCGTGTTGAGAACTTTTGATAATGAAAATGAGCTTGGGAAGAGAAACTCGAGATTTAAAAAGAAACGGTTACGTTTTATTTTATAAGCATATTTATTATCAAAATTAATGGAAGAACATATTTAAAGTGATCGGTGATGATTAAAATTAATGTTGACAACATTTAGTGATTTTCATGAATAAAAGTATGTATTTTCGGGAGAGCTTATAAAAAAAAAATTTCACCGTAAGTCCTTGTTTTAGCACCCTATTTGAAAATATGTAAAAGTGAGGGACCATTTTGTAAATCTCAGATATATATCCTAAACCTAACCCTATCCCTCACATAACTTCATCTTCTTCATCTCCTCTCTCTCTCACTAGCAACCGCCGGCCACCTCTGTACCGCCACCACCGCCGGCCACCTAACTGCACCACTACCATCATTCGACTCCTTGTGAGTCCCTCTTTCATTTGATATACATCACGCGCCCAAAGCAAACACCACCACCTCGTTTCATTCTTCACAGCCGCCTCTATAACCACGCCACCACCGAACCAACATCACCCCACCATCACAACACCATTTCCACCGCGGATCTGTGGTGAACACGCCACCAAAATCCCTCCACCACCACTTTTCTTCACTACTGCCGTCAAGAACCACCACCACCTTTCTTAACATCCTAAAACTGATAGACCTATATGAGAAAACGGTAAGAAACGCGTTTGATATGCGAGTTGACTCGGTCACAAGTCAAACTCGTGATTTTTATTGGTATTTTGGGTATGAAAGAAATGAGTTTTGACGTTTTTGAAGTTTTTATTAAATAAAATATTAAGAAATTCGTTCGGTATCCGTGTTTGTGTTTGTGTGTGTGTCGTAGTCGCGTAGCCGTGAGCATAAGCTCACGGTATTGTGGGTATTCGTGTTCCTGTTATTGTTCTTGTTGTTTATCACATTCGGATTCGAGTGATTTTACCTTGGTATCGTTGTTTTGAGCCGAGGACTAGGATTGGATGTTGAAACTTAGTTGTTGAAGTGATAATATTGTTGGCGTTGTCGAAAATATCAGGCCACGTAGGGACAGTTTGGTTGAGTTTTGGCGACGGAGAAACTAGGCCGAGACCCTTATGGTCTCGGCAAGGATGGTTGTAGTATGGAAGTTGTTGTTGTTACTTGTATATGTTGTTGTTGTTTTCTTAGTTGTGAGCTGCTGTAGAACGAGCCGAGACCACTAGGGTCTCGGCCATGAGATTTTGATGATTGTTGAGACAACTTAGGAGACGGGAGGAGTGGTTAATTTGCGATATGGGATTGTTGGAATTGGTTAAAGTGGATTGGAACCCGTGCCATTAAGATTAGTCGACCGGGAAGTTTGGTGAGTTTTGATATTGTGTTGGTTAAAGATTTTGTAGTTGGGACTTTGTGCAAAGTCGGCGTCATCTTGACTTTCTAGTCACGGTTGACTCCGACACCGCCGTAACATGGTTATTTTGACCATTATGAAACATTCAGACATATAAATGCTTACGATAATAATCCGAGAGTGATGACTCGGATTCGTGGACTCGAAATGGACAATAGCTCATAACGTAAAATAATATTGACATATGAACTTATCACTATATATTTATACGTGTAACTATGTATACATATATATAATAAGTTAATAGTTATTAAAAGTTAACGTTAAATATTAAATAACTATTTCAAGTTACTTAATAGTTAACGAGAACGAGTAACTAAAAGCAAAAGGACGTTTTTAAAATAAAATGTAAAGGTTTTTATTATACAAAAGTTCTTGAATGTGAGTTATTGGAAGTTTCGAGTACAGGTAAAATAAAGAATGCCGTTTAAGATAGTATTTATACCTATAGACTGTTGAGTCACGAATATTTGACTTTCACCCATTTAGCTTACGTAATTAATGAATCAAATGAGGATTCGTTGAGTATGACGAAAAGATTTAATAATGGATAACATATCCTACGACCCTTAGGCTGTGATGTAGTGTTGGAGGTATAAGTGAGATGAATACGTTGTGAAGTTTATTGGGGGTGACTAGTTTAATAAGTTTCGACAATTTAATTTGATGACCTAGTAGACTATGAGAACTTGTCACGTGAATTGTTGTGGTTTTATTTGGTGAAGTTCTTTGGAAGCGTGAGTTCACTTGAGTCTTGTTGAGTCGACATCACACACACATGGATACCAAACACTAAAACGAATTGAGAAAGAGTTTTGAAAACGAAAATGGAATATGTTCGGGATTGGGAAATATTTATTTGAGATTTATACTAAGGCGTATTGATATTATTAGGTAGTGCCGAGTCAGTAGTCGCCGTTGCATGATAGTTGATATTTTCTTTGCTTCTGTTGATATTTGTGCTATTTGGTGGACCTGAGGTGAGTTTCATAGCCCCACTTTTACTCGTATTTTAATCATTTTAATGATTTTCCTAAATTGGGGGAGAATACATGCTACTGTTTTCTTGGACCTGCTATTGTTTCGTTTTACTATTGTGTGGACTAGTTTTAGGATAGACGGAGGTAGCCGTTGACCTAGAGCTAGGGCGTTTGACCCTAGTTTGGAATAGACGCTATCGCGGCCTAGGTTCGGGACAGACTTGGGTGGTTCCTTGCTGTAGCCTGACTAGTGACCGCTGAGAGGCCTGCTCACCATAACCATTCATCTTTCCTAAGATGATAAACGATTGATTGTTTGAGATTGAGATTGAGATTGTGATTATGTATGTCTTTTTTACTTTTTTATTCTTCTAGTTATTCTACATTATTTATCTGTCTTAATTCTTCAGGTCCCGTATTGATTTTGCTTTAAACCTATGAACTCACCAGCGAAAGCTGACCTTTTTAAGCATGTATTCTCAGGTAATTAGAGCTTGCTTTCACTACTTGGACAACGGTTATGCTGCTTGGATCTTGGCTTGGGTTGAGATATCGATGGAAACTCTGATATTTATTTTGGACCTATTTACTTTTATTAACTATGGGCTTTCCTTTTAAAAGATTTTGGACGAATGTAAACTTTAACCTTACGTTGACCTTGTTTACATTTGCATCTATGATATCTTGTTATCTATTCTTGTGATGATACCAATTCCCCGTAGCATCCCGAAAGCTTGTAAGTCTTCCGCTGTACGAATTTTGGGGGTGTTACATAAGTAAACAAGCTACCATAAGCTAATACCCTCATAAGCCTGATAAAGCTAACTCACAAGCCCTTTTTGTGGCTACTTCGCTCGTTCACAGAATCCTAAACAAACCCTTAATGGGCTAAAGCCCAATAAACTCAATACTTGTTGTGGCCTGTTCCACGGCCCAACATCATTCACACTCACTTTGGCAAAGCCCATTATGAGCCCAAGAACCCTCAGAACCAGTTGTGAGCCCACTGGGCCCACAGAACACCCAATGGGCCCTAACAGATCACGTTAGGCCCATTAACACACTAATAAGCTAAATAATAAGCTTTAAGCCATAATAAGCTCATTGATAAGCTCAAATCATTTTATTAAGCTTCTGAGAACATGAAAAATCATTTGGAATAAAGTCATAAGCTAAAATACTATTTTTGGACTAAAAATGTAAAAGATATGAAACCTAAGGACCAAAACTGTCAACTAGTAAACTAAGGGTGCAAACTGTAATTTCTACAAATTAAGGTTACAAATAGTTAATAAAAGTTATTTTGAGTCATTTATATAAATTTGAGACCACAAGGACCTAAAATGAACATTTTAAATATAAAGGACTAGTTTTGCAAACTTTCTAAACTACAAGGACTAAAACTGTAAATTCTGTAAATTATGGTGTCAAAACAGTATATTTGGAATGTTATTGTCTTTTAATGACTAATTTGATATTATAAGTACTAAGAATGTAAATATACATTTCATAAGGACTAAAAGTGTCAACTTTGAAAGTACAAGGACCAAAAGTGTAAATATTGAAAAAAGAGTATCAAAACTATAAATTTGATAAAGTAAAGTTATAAATGGAATAATTATAAACTTGAGATACTTAAATGTCATTTTATAAACACCAAGGTTAATAATGTAAACTTTATAAAGTATAAGGACTGAACTTGTAATTTCCCAAACTTAAGAAAAGTGATTATTATAATAATGATAATTACAAGAAGTAAATATTTAAGAACTAACTAAATAACAAGAGATCACCTTTTCACAAATTAAATTCATCAAATCACTTTCACCAAGAATCAAGAACTGAAAACCTTACACCCTGTGTTCTACACGACTCATCAACATCACATATAAAGACAAGACAATATTATGTTAAATATTGTTTTTGTACTTAAGGCATTACACAAATACAACTCACACCACTACAAGAAACTAAGGTTTCTCATATTATCCAGGTTGCGTGTTGGAGTCATTCACCCGTTGCATTTGACATTACTTGATCTCTATCTAACCACTCTCATTTGAGGTGAGTCTTTAGTCCCACACATTTCACTTGTTTTACAAACTATGTGGGTTGAATACATGCTACACTATATGAACACAAGTATTTTGAACAACTATTTTCACTATTGTATGCTACTTGATTATTGCATAAGACACATGCCTAATTGAAAGTCCCTTCTATCATGAACCTTAGTCACTTGCGAGTGAACGCGAATATTTGTGAATAGATCTATTGGTGCTTGACAGACCCATTTGTTCTAGCCCTCACCTAGTAGACAAATGCATTATTATTTGATACACCTAGGAGCATAGGCAAACTCCTCATTAAGGGGCATTATATACTATGTTGATGTCATTGCGATGACTAACGTACTTGTTAACGTTGTGTTCATGAGACTTATGGCAATATGCATACGACACAAAACTATTATTTATTTATGAAATACTTGAAATGTGTTCATCTGCTTTAAATGTAAACGCTATAGATTCACTCAATAATTTTGTTGACTTTTAGCATGTATTTCAGGTAATTGAAACAAGCTATGGAGGCATGGAGTGGGCATTTGACCTTGTGTCAGTGGTGTAATGTTTACAAACAGTCATTTTAAATTAAATAATGTGATGTAATATACATTGAACATCCTTGCATTTGAATTCAATAAATGAACTTCCAAAACGTCTCTTTGAGTCGTTTTCTATAATTATGACTGTGATCCTCTCCGTAACACCCAAATTAAGACTTCCGCTGTGTAAACAAATTTTGGGGGTGTTACAACAGGTGTGGTGAGAGCAACAATGTTGTCGTTGAGGAATTCTTCAGTGTATGTTCTGAGCATTGTGTTCATGTCAGCTTGCATGAACCTATCAACCAGTGTTGTCAACTCTTGAAGATCCTTGACTTCTTGTGTCAATGTTGTGACCTGTTTTGTCAGCTTTTTAACTTGGTTTTTAAGATCTCCATCCTGTGGTTGTGTGTCTTTCTTCTTTCGTGCCAATGCAACAGCTTGCTTGATTCTTTGTGATGTTGTGGTGATTGATGAGCTTGCCTTTCTTCTGATTGATTTGTGCTTTGATGTTGTTTCTGATGGTGGTGGAGATGAATGGTGTGATGATGACGTTGAAGATGATTGATGAGGCGAAAAGTGTTACGCTTTTAGGGGTCATTTAAGCCCTAATCCGTAATTATTTAATCAAATATTGCCTTAAATCGTACCTTTTGTCATTTTAGGTACTTTGGAGATGAAATATGAAAAAGGAAGCATTTTGGACGTTTTTGGAACATAAAAGTGAAGAAAACGACAAAGTCTCAAAATATGCTGGAAATTGTACCTGACGGTATCACGTTATACCATGTGACGGCGTCACGCTTTGACAACAAGGAGGATGATTTTTACACTAGACGCCCCAAAAAGATTTTGAAGTTTAATACGTGACGGCGTCACGTGTTACCAAATGTAGGTCGTCACGTTATACGTTAAAGGGAGACGGCCCAGAAGAGAATAGAGGGGGACGGCGTCAGAAGTGGATTTGAGCAATCCGAATAGTGTTTTGGCGGTGAGGTGACGGCGTCACACCCTATAAGGTGACGGCGTCAGATTGTAAATTCTATAAATATTCGTCTAATTTTCATTCATTAGTGCAACTTGGGGAACAAACCCTAGCTCGTTTTTTTCTACTGTATTTTGAGGGTTTTCCACCCTTGAAACTTGGATGCTTAATTGAAGATAAGTCTCTTCCAAATCATTCAATATGTCTATGTATTGTGTGATTATATCTTATGCTTGTCTTTCAATTAACATGCTAGGCTAGGTCTTTATTGTGTTTTCTTAGATATAATGAAACCTAGCTATTGATTATATGTTGTTGGTTTGCTTGTTATTATTGTGGGTGGGTGAAGTCGATGTTGGGCTTAAGAAAACTGGCTAACTTCCTATACGGTAACTTGCTTGAACGTCTTAAGAAACATGAACCGGATGTGTACTACGATTATTTGGTTGTATTTAATGCATGAGCGAATTCTAATGATCCCATGTTAGGAGCTTTTAGTCGGCTCGACATAGGAGTGATGTAGGAGCTTATAGAGTTAGGGAATATCGTACACGGCCCTATGAATGGTTTAAAGGAATACAACCTGTCATCAACACAATTACAACAAACCAATTAACATATGAAAGATAGCTAGGGAGTAAGGAAATCTAAATAAACAAATATTTCTCTCATATAAGTTTGATAACCATTTACATTTTCTAGTTATTTTATTTTAATTGCAAAAGTAGTTATTTGGGTTAGTTGACTAGCAACTAATTCCGCCCACTCTTCCAAAAACTGAGATTTTTGCTTGCTTTCATTAAACATAAACAATATAAGAAGAATCATCCCTCAACCCTTAGACCTAACTAGCATAGCTTTTCAAGCCTAACGACACTATTCCCCGAGAGAACGATCAATCCCCCGGTACTTGCCACTTCACTATACTACATTGGTCAGGTACACTACCTGGTGGGGGTTGTAACCTTCTCAAGATCCCTTGAGAGGTGAAACCTAAGTGCAAAGGTTGCAAAACCCACGCATCAAGTTTTTGGCGCCGCTGCCGGGGAGAATAGTTATTGTTTAGGTTGAAAATTTTATTTTTACTTAGGTCTACTCTTTAGAATCCTTTCTAGTGAGAATTTTATTTTTATTTTTCTAGGTTTTCTTTAGTCTATCTTATTCTTTGTGCCTTTGTTCGTAGCACTTCTTCATGAGTAATATTGATCGTTTGATCCCTGTTATTCGTGTTTTTCGTCGTAGGAATTTTCAGTTACCCAAGCTGCCCCTATTGTTGAAAACGAAAACCCACCAAACCTGTCACCCGATCATCGCTTTAATAACATTTCTGATATGGACGAATCTGACCATGACACCGACCATGAAAATGGCCCTTTTTATTATTCGTCGGATTCCGATGAGGACCTAGGGGATGGGGAAGTGGTAGATGATCCTGAAAGAGAGGAAAGAGCCAACCCTCTCAATTATGTTGACCCTAGAACGAAAATTGATAAAGATAGTTTGTTTAATATGCAATTTCCTTGCAAAATTGGATTTAGAAGCTTTGACGCCTACCTTAACTCATCTTTACCAATGAACATAATTTCGATTGCTGAATACAATAAAATAATGGTAAATGAGTTAGAATATCGAGATAATATCGTTGCTAGGGCTAAGACATTGCATGTGTTTGTAGGGACCTTTAATTATC
Source organism: Artemisia annua (assembly GCA_014162995.1). Taxonomy (NCBI): domain Eukaryota; kingdom Viridiplantae; phylum Streptophyta; class Magnoliopsida; order Asterales; family Asteraceae; genus Artemisia; species Artemisia annua. The sequence goes on from LBNU01034803.1 coordinate 37,516, forward strand.
AAGTAGACTTTATGATTATGGAAGAGCTAGGAGAGTTTGTCGATAGTAACTTAACCCAAGTTGTGTTTGGAAAGCCCATCAAATGGTTAACCAAGTTAGCGGAAAAACTCATGGAAGGGTTAATTACATTTTCAGACGGGGACGAGGATTTTGTTTAGCAAATGCCCCGTGCACACCCTAGATTTAAGAATTTTTCCTATTAAGGGATGCAATAGGCTGCCCCTCGCGATATTTTGAGTGAGAAGGATATAAGTAAAGGGCTCAAATATCCCCATGAAAAGAATAAAAGGTATTATCGCGGATGTTTAGAGCTAAGTGATGACTATAAGAGAGACGAGGCGACAATTAGATGGCTCACACTTAGGTACGTGAGCATTAGTGACACTAGGTGACCGTGACTTTGAGTCTAGCTACAAGACTCATTAATAAAGAAAAGCGCTTCTTGGGAGGCAACCCAAGCTTTATTTGCTTTGTGTGTTTGTTTGTTTGAATTTATTTGTTTCCGTATGTATGTTTTATTTTTATTGTTATTGATTCATGTCTCAAAGTAAAATTGTGAAAATGCTTTATTTTATTTTTAACTTCGTCTTGACTACATATAAAGGTATTTTGCAAAAGATAAGTGTAAGGGAAATCTAAATTTGTTTATAAGAACGAATTGGAACATGAATTGTAACAATATAAAATAAACATACATATTAGTATTTGTTTGGGTCAAATGCTTGTATCGAGTCATAATGAAATTTTGCAGGATTCCAGTAGTTAAGGTAATTGTTTTTCCAGAAATTTTCCGGAAACTAAACATAAGGATTCTGTTAGATCAATTCTGACAGCGTCAGGGTTTAAACCTGACGGCGTCAGCCTTTGATTCCAGAAAACGTTTTTAAAATTTAGTTTTTCTGCCGGATTATAAAAATTATTGCATCTCTAATTCTAGGAATCTGCAAAAACTTTCATTCCACAAGCATTATATCCATATACAGAATTTGCCGCCGATTTTACACGAAGTTTGCCTAGATTGTTTTCTCAGGTTTAACAGGTTATTTTGGACAAGAAGGTGAACATGAAATCAAGTTCATGACATCAAGCTTATGGAGTCGCTTTGATCTTGGAGCTTTTACATCATCTTGGAAGAAGATCTAACCATGTTACTACACGATCCACATCAAACGATTCAGGGGAGTATTTGTTTCATTCTTTCATTTTCTTTACTTTTACATCTTTTATGTGAACATTGGGGACAATGTTCGGTTTAAGTGTAAGGGGGGTAAATGAAGGCACCTTAGAAAATGCAATTACGCTTGATTTTTGTTTTGTTTAAAGGTACTTGTGTAATAAAACTGAGAGAAATATTTGTTAGGGCAATTTTAGCGCAAATTTAATTTTTTTTTACAACATTTAGGAATGAAACTTTAGGTATAATAAGCGTCCCATGGATAGGGAATTGTATTACTAGCACAAAAAACCGTACCACTTAAAAATTTTCCCCAAATATGTGAGGTTCACCCCTAGAATTGTTAGGAAAAGCATTCATTGTTGGTGCTTGTGTGTGTACCGGTAGCCTATAGATTCTAGAACTTGTGTAAGGACCATCCCAAATCCACAAGTGAGACTACATTCGTGTAGTAAGATTTACTACATGATAAGAGGCATTAGGATAACCCATCTTTTACACCCGTATTATAATTACATTGACTTCATTGGTCAAGTAATTCTCCCACACCTTAGCGTTGTACTCATTTTTAGTACACGATACCCCTAGTACACCCCTCAGAGCTTATCTTTTCGTTTCTAACTGTAAGCATTTTACTTAAAGGAATAATTTGTTTACAATCCACCCCAAATGTACACCCAAATCGCCTTAGCCTACCTTGTATGCACTCATCTTTAGTGCATTATTGTGACAATATTTGTTAAACCCTTAGTTAATTGTCTTATTACTTACATGGTTGCTAAGTCGAGTCATATCCTTGTACATATTGTTTTGGGACGATTGGGACTCATGGGTAAAGTACTAATGTAATGGAGTAATGGGGAAGAAGTCAATTATTACCCCCACATGTGCGTTAATATTTTTAAGTACTCCAAGTTTTTCAATTATCTTAGTTCGAGTCATTAGAGTAGTTAATTGTAAAGTAGGTAAAAGTTCAAGTGTAAGGGGAGAACCGAGGCCCCTATGATGTATTATTTCGGATGGTAGGGTAAGAGTGTATGCAAAAAGAAAAAAAATTGAAAAAACAAGAAAAACGAAAAAAAATGGAAAAAGAAAAGTAGAAAAAACATACGTACTACCATCCCATTTCATTTCATCTTTATTTATGTTTTTGTCATTTTCTTTTTAGCTTAAGTCGAGTCGAGTCTTGGCTTAGCAACGCCACCGTGTGCATGTATTTGATCAAGATAATTTACTCGCCACCACTAAAAATACCCTTTATTCCAACCAAACCGTGTTTATCATATCCCTACACCTAACATTATAACCCTTTGTAAAGACCTCTTTGATAGTTTATCTTAGGTGCTTACGCCTAGTGGAGGAGTTTTTGATCCTTTCCCAAGCCTATGGTAATCTATTTGCTATGACAGGTAGTGAGTGATATTTCTTCCATTTCCATCTAGTTATATAGGTTTATAACACCCGAGAGATGAGAGTATCCAAACACTATTTATGAGGTGCTAGTGTATGATTTCTGTACTTGTTATGACTAGGGTTGAGTAACTATTTGTTGTAATTACTTTTATATTCGTGTTAAATGACCCCTAGCTCATATTTTGATTGGAATAAAAGCGCATTTGCTTGAGGACAAGCAAATCTCAAGTGTAAGAGTATTTGATGAGGCAAAAAGTGTTACGCTTTTAGGGGGTCATTTAAGCCCTAATTCGTAATTATTTGATAAAATAATGCCTTAAATCGTTCCTTTTGTCATTTTAGGTACTTCGGAGATGAAATATGAAAAGGGAAGCATTTTGGATGTTTTTAGAGCATAAAAGTGAAGAAAACGACAAAGTCTCAAAATATGCTGGAAATTGTACCTGGCGGCATCACGTTATACCATGTGACGGCGTCACGCTTTGACAACAAGGAGGATGATTTTTACACTAGATGCCCCAGAAAGATTTTGAAGTTTAATACGTGACGGCGTCACGTGTTACCAAATGTAGGTCATCACGTTATACGTTTAACGGAGATGGCCCAGAAGAGAATAGAGGGGGACGGCGTCAGAAGTGCATCTGAGCAATCCGAATAGTGTTTTGGCGGCGAGGTGACGGCGTCACACCCTATAAGGTGACAGCGTCAGATTGTAAATTCTATAAATATTCGTCTAATTTTCATTCATTAGTGCAACTTTTGGGAACAAACCCTAGCTCGTATTTTTCTACTGTATTTTGAGGGTTTTCCACCCTTGAAACTTGGATGCTTAATTGAAGATAAGTCTCTTCCAAATCATTCAATATGTCTATGTATTGTGTGATTATATCTTATGCTTGTCTTTCAATTAACATGCTAGGCTAGGTCTTTATTGTGTTTTCTTAGATATAATGAAACCTAGCTATTGATTATATGTTGTTGGTTTGCTTGTTATTATTGTGGGTGGGTGAAGTCGATGTTGGGCTTAAGAAAACTGGCTAACTTCCTATACGGTAACTTGCTTGAACGTCTTAAGAAACATGAACCGGATGTGTACTACGATTATTTGGTTGTATTTAATGCATGAGCGAATTCTAATGATCCCATGTTAGGAGCTTTTAGTCGGCTCGACATAGGAGTGATGTAGGAGCTTATAGAGTTAGGGAATATCGTACACGGCCCTATGAATGGTTTAAAGGAATACAACCTGTCATCAACACAATTATAACAAACCAATTAACATATGAAAGATAGCTAGGGAGTAAGGAAATCTAAATAAACAAATATTTCTCTCATATAAGTTTGATAACCATTTACATTTTCTAGTTATTTTATTTTAATTGCAAAAGTAGTTATTTGGGTTAGTTGACTAGCAACTAATTCCGCCCACTCTTCCAAAAACTGAGATTTTTGCTTGCTTTCATTAAACATAAACAATATAAGAAGAATCATCCCTCAACCCTTAGACCTAACTAGCATAGCTTTTCAAGCCTAACGACACTATTCCCCGAGAGAACGATCAATCCCCCGGTACTTGCCACTTCACTATACTACATCGGTCAGGTACACTGCCTGGTGGGGGTTGTAACCTTCTCAAGATCCCTTGAGAGGTAAAACCTAAGTGCAAAGGTTGCAAAACCCATGCATCAATGATTCTTTGTCGGATTTAGACGGAGGAGGAGTAGGATCCTTTGGAGGAGAACCCTTGGGAATTGGAGGATCCTCTGTTGGTGACTGTCGATGAAGTGAGTGTGGAGGTGAGTTGATGAAGTCATCGATATCAAAGAATTGTTCTTCTTGTTGTTCATCTGACTTTTCTGCTCTCTGTTGTTCTTCAAGAAGCAATCTTTCCGTCTCCTCACTAGCCTTCTTTTTTAGTTCCTCTTCTTTCTCCATCTGAGCAATGAACTCTGGTGTGATGAATTCAGAGGCCTCCTTTTGCTTTTGTAAGTCTTCAACATTTTCCTCGGTAGCTTCTTTCATGATTACGTTCCCTTCAACATCTTTTTCTTCTTCTTCGGAGTGAAGTGGAACTTCTGGAACCAAAGTTGAAGTCACAGTTGCTGAGGGAGTGATCAAGTTGCTACTGGAACCACCCTCTTGTTCAGGTTGATTGAGAGGTAGCTTTGAGGTTGGGGATGAAGAAGATTGAGGCGTGCAGCTTCTCTAAGTTCTTTCTGGTGCAGCTTCTCTTCCGCTCTTGTGTCGACGATAATGCTTTTCAGTTTACGTTTGTCAACTAAGGGTTCAGCAGCAGGTTCATCTTCTTCTTCATCATTTGCACCACCACTAGGTTCATTGATCGTTATCCCTTTACTTTTCCTTTCTCCCTGATGTAGAGTTCCCATGCTAATCTTCTTTGCCATTTCAAGCTCGGGGAATTCCTCTTCATCTAACTTTACCCTTCATTCATAATCTTCTTCTTCATCTGATTCTGATTCAAACTCTGATTCGCTTTCAGAAGGTGACGGTGTTGGTTCGTCTTGGTTTGTTTGCTTTTTAGTGATCTTCTTTCGGGGTCTAGTAGTAGGTTTCGGGGAAGACTTGGTTTGTTATGAGGTTGTAGTGCTACTGGTGCTTTCGGTCTTGCCACCTCTTCTGCTACGAGTCTCCATTTTGACAACGGATTCGTCTGCATCACCGATGTATCCTACTTTCCCTGATTGATAAGCTTTGTCGTAGATTTTTTAATTCTGTGTCTTTCGAATGTTGTCATCTAGGAAGTAGTCTGGAATCCTCATTCCCTTTGTTTTTGTTGTGATCTTGATGGTTTTGACAAAATCAATCTTGAAGTCTTTGTTGTAGATGTCTTTTGGTTTTGTCCGATCATGCATTCTTTTGAGGTACTCTGGTGTGTTGCCGCAGAAGTGCTCAATAAGCATCTTTGTGAATCTAACGAACGGAATCACATTCCTTTCATGATCTGTATGGATGTATTGGATCATGTCGCTCATTATGGAACTGGCAAAGTTGATTGGTTGCATACTCATCATTCCCCAAAATACTTGTAGATGCTCTAGTCATGGATGTTCACGACCACTTTTTCTACCAGAAATGGATCTAACAATCAACATGTAGAATGTTCTCCAAGGTTGTGGTAGATGCTTGACATTGAATCTTGACAGCCTTATGAGTGGAAGTTCATCTTGAACATCGTATCCTAGATCAATGAGATAATCCAGGATTTCAAGTTCGGTTAACATGGGACGGAATTCTTTTGGTGTGGGAAGCATAAGAACTGTTCGTAGGAGATCCAGATCCACAGTGTAGACTTGACGATCCAATGTGACAGTGAAGGATTCATCATCCAATTTGGCTTGAGCTGTGTACCAGAACTGATGAATGTAGCAGATTGGAACTGATGTGGATTTGGTGAGCATAGACTTGCAGGGATGAGCCAAAAGAATGTCTTTTACAATCTTGCACGAATCTTCAGGAATCCGAAGCTTGTTGAAGTCAATTCGTGGATTGTTTTGGCCAATTGTGATGTTGTAATCAGCCGGGACAATTTCTCCTAGTGTGAGTAATGGAAGAGTTTGTTCGGGAGCATTTTCATTGTGTTCAGCCATTGTTTTCTATAAAAGTATTGTCATGAAATCAAACATCCAAATTTGTTAGTCATTAGTTCACGTACATGTTTGATATACATAGACATATTGTTACATTTTGCAATTAAGGTCCAATTGATTAACAAGTGAGATTTGGTTACGTAAACTGTTTCACACGTATTAACTAAGATATTAAGCTACAACATTCATAACACATTACATTATAAGTCACATCTTAGTAATACATGAAAAAGCACATCGACAAGTTAAGAATACATTGTGGAAAACTAGAAGGGGGGTTGAATAGTTTTACGTCCGTTTTAAAAAATTTATAAAAACAAATTTGTTTTAAAAACTTCGATTCTAGTTTATGTGAATTCAATACTTGCACTATATGAACAATTATATAGTTACTAACTAACTAAGCAAATATAGTATAAGTAAAGAGTTAGAAAGATCAAACCACAACACAAGAATTTATAGTGGTTCGGCTACAAAGTCACCTTCCTTGTTCCTACTCCACTCCGCGAGTCACCTACTCGAGAGTTTTCTTCACTATGTCAACAAACTCCCTTGTGGCGGAGAAACCTTACACAACTTTCGCTTACACCGGCTTAACGACACAAAGCTAGATGTCGGGTTCTAATCCTAGCTAGAACCAATCTCACGACTCTTCACAACTTCTTCACTACTAGTACACACCACACCTTCTTCACTACTTCACACCACTTCACAACTTCTTCTTCTCTACACAACTTCTACTTCTCCTAAAACTACTTATTACAAGCACAACACGACTACACAAATAATTTACACAATGTACACAACTAATCTACAATACTTCTTAAACTTGGTTGTTGAAGGAGTATTCTTCTTTTGCACTTTGGATGAGGATGGATGAGAATGGATTGAATCACTTGAAACAAGGATTAATAATCTAATGTTCAAAGGGTTTTAGAAGATGTTTAGAGAGATTTAGATCTGAAAATTTTCGTGCAAAAGGTGAGAAAAATACCAGGTTTGAGGTGGTATTTATAGGAGAAAATTTCTGACAAAATCTGACAGGGGAGCGTGGCCGGCCCCCTTAATTCATGGCCGGCCCCCTTAAAATTAAGGGGGCCGCCCCTTATAATTAAGGGGGCCGCCCAACTGTTACGGCCAGATTTTCTGTCTTTTAGTGGAGAAAGTTTATTTGGTGAAAAACTAACTGATTTTGGTTAAAAATTTAAATTCATATATTTAGTATGATTTAAACATTTTCTTTTATTACCAAATGTGTTTTTCAAAAAATATATACTATGTTTATATTATTAAATAAACTTTGTAATAATTAATTAAATACCCCTTTGATCATGAGATGTATTAAGCACTTGTTTATTCATACCTTAAGTGATTAAATTGGACAAAATGATATAAACTAGCTTAATACTTGTTTACGTAGTAATCTTACGTTAAATGATTTTACATTTTGTGATCGTCAAAATGTAGAGATATCGAAAAATATAAATAACGTTTTATGCATTATTTATGTCAACAATCTCCCCCTTTTTGATGATTACAAAATCTAAACTCATTAAAACGTAAATTAGTATATATACAAGTATTTCGTGAGTTTATATCAATTCTTCCCCTTTTTGTTAGCATTAAAAAGGTTATCCCGATAAAATTGGAGCTCTCCCTTGACGTATACTCCCCCTCGTTTTGAGGTTATAAGAAGAATCGAGATATGAATTCTTGCAAAAAATATTTAGTGGACAAGCAACATATATCTATAGCATGCAAGAAGAGAAAGAAAAACCATAAGTAATCATTGATACTAGCAAGTTAATACATCAATTTGCAAGATAATACATCAACAAGAAGTGCAAGGAACAAATGCCATGAAGGCTTACAAGCATACAAAAAAAATTAACCAAAGCTCTAATAAGAAAATCCTCCTAGAGCTTGTCATCCAAAATGGTTTAAACAATTTATTTGCAAAATACCAAGCATGTTTAATTTGGTGGAAATGATGGGGAGCATGGAGATGGTGAGGATGGTGATGTGTTTGTTGTTGATGGTGGTGGAGATGTGTATGTGGATGGTGGTGGTGGAGATGTGTTTGTTGGTGGTGGTGGAGTTGTGTTTGTTGGTGGTGGTGGAGGTGTAGTTGTGGTGTGTAGTTGATGGAACACGTTTTCAATGTGTTAAAACATGTAGAACATCTCATCTCTTAGACCAAAGATGATTGTTCGGTTATGAATGCAACNAATACTTGTTTACGTAGTAATCTTACGTTAAATGATTTTACATTTTGTGATCGTCAAAATGTAGAGATATCGAAAAATATAAATAACGTTTTATGCATTATTTATGTCAACAATCTCCCCCTTTTTGATGATTACAAAATCTAAACTCATTAAAACGTAAATTAGTATATATACAAGTATTTCGTGAGTTTATATCAATTCTTCCCCTTTTTGTTAGCATTAAAAAGGTTATCCCGATAAAATTGGAGCTCTCCCTTGACGTATACTCCCCCTCGTTTTGAGGTTATAAGAAGAATCGAGATATGAATTCTTGCAAAAAATATTTAGTGGACAAGCAACATATATCTATAGCATGCAAGAAGAGAAAGAAAAACCATAAGTAATCATTGATACTAGCAAGTTAATACATCAATTTGCAAGATAATACATCAACAAGAAGTGCAAGGAACAAATGCCATGAAGGCTTACAAGCATACAAAAAAAATTAACCAAAGCTCTAATAAGAAAATCCTCCTAGAGCTTGTCATCCAAAATGGTTTAAACAATTTATTTGCAAAATACCAAGCATGTTTAATTTGGTGGAAATGATGGGGAGCATGGAGATGGTGAGGATGGTGATGTGTTTGTTGTTGATGGTGGTGGAGATGTGTATGTGGATGGTGGTGGTGGAGATGTGTTTGTTGGTGGTGGTGGAGTTGTGTTTGTTGGTGGTGGTGGAGGTGTAGTTGTGGTGTGTAGTTGATGGAACACGTTTTCAATGTGTTAAAACATGTAGAACATCTCATCTCTTAGACCAAAGATGATTGTTCGGTTATGAATGCAACAAAGGCATGTGTCCCCATGGGCTTCAAGTAAGCTCCATGGGATGGGATTGAAATTTGGTGGGTGGATTGGTGGTGATTGGAGGTTTTCATCAAGAGGTGTGATGGGTGATAGTGAAAGGGTGATGTCAAGAGATGCATCTTCAATGGTAGGTGGTGGTGGTGGTACCCTCGGTGGAGTTGATAGATGAGAGTTGATATAGTCATGCATTGATGTTGAGGTGATGGAGTGGTGTTATCTTCATTAGTGAGGTCAATGAAGAGTTGTTTTGGTGGAATAATGACAAGTTTTTGTTTCTTGGCATTGTTTGAGTTTGTGGTTCTTGGTGATGACATGGTGGAAGGATGAAGTTTGATGAAGGTTGTGGATGATGGAGTGTGAATTAAACATGCATGGGGATTATATAGTATGAAAACATGTTTAGAAATGGAATTAATTTGAAAATAAGTGGTTAGATTCCAAAATCAGTTTAGTTTTAAAGGGAAATGGTAGCTGAGACTAGCAAAAGGAGATAGAAGATGCAAAAGAAAACACTAGAAAATACTGTATGGGTGGCCGGCCCCCTTAAATACAGGCAGGTCCCCTTAAATTTAAGGGGGCCCCCTTATGAATTAAGGGGGCCGCCCATCTGACGACCCAGAAAACAAAAAATTTCAAAATTTTCTGGAAAAATGTTATTTTATGTTTTTTGTTTGCAGCAAGCTCTATTTGGACATTTGATCTATTAGAAAGCATACATGTTACATATATATATATATATAAATATAAGCTAAGCATGCAAACATATATATAGATTAAGCTATAAAACATGCAATCATAAGCATATATTAAACATAATTAAGCAATGTTAACAACCTAAACAATCATCAAGCAATTATCCAAGAAGTTACACGAACTTCCGAATATAAATCGGACAAGTAGCACATAAATATCCAAGATTAAATATCACATAATCAAAATTGTTCAACTAGCATAAATAAATCTCCATCATCTCTTTTTCTTCCCGAACATGCTCTTCAATGTCTTCCCAATGGATTTGAAGCCACCTCGAACTTCTTCATGCAAACTCTTTTGTCGTCTAAGCACCTCGGTTGTTCGTTCATGAAGTATTTAGTTTGTTTGATCGCTAGGAGATGGGGTTGTATACTCGGGATAGTCGATATCCTCTAGATTGTCAACGAACTCGTTGAACAAAGGGGTACTAACACCATGGGTGCTTTCCTCCTCATCGTCATCGTCTAGTCGAGATGATGAACCGTGAAAACTATGACGGCGAGATTTTCCCTTGTCACTACGAGTTCGTTGAGTTTGTTTTAGAGCGAGAGGACGCAAGGTGGGATAGATGGACTCGCAGATGCTATCGTCAAGATCGGGGTAGTGATCGATAACATGACGATAGAGACGAGTGAGGAACATTCCATATGGGAGATATGCTTTTGGAGTTTTCCTTGCGCACTCAATTCGTTTGATAAAGAAGTAGGCCAAATTGTATGGTTGCTCAACAACGATACAATACAACATGTGAGCAAGGCATGCCGGGAGATGGTCCCGGTGTCCTCCAGTACCGAACGCATTCTCACGAATGAGTTCTTCCCAACGCTTCATGTTGGGGCCTAATTCTTTGAGAATAATTTGATTTGAAGAGATTTCGACATTTTTGGATTTTATTTTTCGGGTGGTAGTATGATGTGCGTGGGATTGCGACCACGCAACCGGTATTACCTCTCGAGGGATCTCAAGAGGCTTACAACCCCACCAGGCAGTGTACCTGACCAATGTAGTATAGTGAAGTGGTAAGTACGGGGGATTGATCGTTCAACTCAAAGAATAGTGTTCGTTAGGATTGAAATTCATCTACTAGGTCTAGAGATGAGGGATGATTCTTTTTGTATTTTTATGTTTAATGGAAAGCATGTAAAATTTCGGGTATCGGAAGAGTGGGCGGAATTAGTTGCTACTCAACTAACCCAAGAGATACTAATTAAACTAATGTGAAAGAAAAGTAAATTAAGGTTCTACAAGAAAAGTGAAGCGTACCTACCTATGATGTATTACTCCTTGCTAGCTATCCAATTCTACCTATTGAATTGCCACACCTTGTTTTAATTGACGGGTGTATTCCTTAATAGCATTCATGGGGTGGCGTACATATCTCCCCAATTCTATGAGCTCTTATCTCCTCCTACAACTATGCGTACACATAATCATAGGGATTGTAAACAGTGGCTCATGCGTTAAATACTACCTTAATAACCTAGTATGCCTTAGTTACATGTTTCTTAAGACGTTCAAGCATGTTACCATATAGGAGTATTGCCAGTTTTCTTAAGCCTAACATTGATGAAACATTCATCCCAACAAAGTAATAACACACCAATCAACCAATAATTAATAGTTAGGTTTCATTAGATCTAAGCAAACACAAGAAAAATCTAGCCTAGCATGTTAATTGAAAGACAAGCATAAGATATAATTAACCAACACATAGACATATTGATTAATTTAAGTGAGGACTTATCTTTAATTGAACATGAAGGATTCAAGGGTGAAAAACCCTTGAAAATACAGCCAAATTCGTCTTTAGGGTTTTTCCCAAACTTGTACCAAAAGTTCCACACTAATGAATGAAAAATAGAAAAATATATATAGATTTTACATTCTGACGGCGTCAGGTTATGGGTTCTGACGCCGTCAGCTCGCCGTCATTAGGGTTCTCGGATGGCCTAGATTTACTTCTGACGCCGTCACTCTTTATTTTGCTCTGGGCCGTCACTCTTTAAGTTAACACCTGACGGCCTACTTTCTCTAACACCTGACGCCGTCAGGTGTAAACATCTTGTTTTCTTCATAGGGCGTCTAGTGTAATCTGATTTCACTCCTTTGTCAACGTTGGCTGACGGCGTCACCTTGTGACTCTGACGCCGTCAGGTAGGAAATCCAGCTTCTTTTGAGACTTTGTCGTTTTCTTCACTTTTATGCTCCAAAAACGTCCAAATATGCATGTTTTCCAGAATTCTTCTCAAAAGTACCTAAAATGACAAAAGGAACGATTTAGGGCAATATTTGATCACATTTACTCGAATTAGGGCTTAAATGACCCCTTAAAACGGGTACACTTTTCGTCTCATCAAATACCCTTACACTTGAGATTTGCTTGTCCTCAAGCAAATAAGCTTTTATTCCAATCAAAATATGAGTTAGGGGTCATTTAACACAAATATAAAAGTAATTACAACAAATAGTCATTCGACCCTAATCATAATAAGCACGGAAATCATACACTAGCACCTCACAAATAGTGTTTGGATACTCTCATCTCTCAAGTGTCATAGAATTATATCTCATAAATGAAAACGGAAAATATCACTCACTACCTGTCATAGCAAATAGATTACCATAGGCTTGGGAGAGGATCAATTACTCCTCCACTAGGCGTAAGCACCTAAGATAAACTATCAAAGAGGGCTTTCCAAAGGGTTGTAATGTAAGGTGTAGGGATATGATAAACACGGTTTGGTTGGAATAAAGGGTATTTTAATGGTGGCGAGTTAATTATCATGATCAAATACATGCACTATACAATGTTGCTAAGCCAAGACTCGACTCAATCTTAAGCTAAAAACAAAATAACAAAAACTTAAAAGAAACATAAAAGAAACGGGATGGTAGTCCGTATGTTTTTTCTACTTTTCTTTTTCTAATTTTTTTGTATTTTTCTTGATTTTTCGTTTTTTTTTTTTTTTTTTGCATACATTCTTACCCTACCATCCAAAATAATACATCATAGGGGCCTCGGTTCTCCCCTTACACTTGAACTTTTACATAACTTTACAATTACTATTCTAATGACTCGAATTAAGATAATTGAAAAACTTGGAGTACTTTTAAAATATTTAGCACATATGGGGGTAATAATGTTGTTCTTCCCCATTACTCCATTACACTAGTACTTTACCCATGAGTCCCAATCGTCCCAAAACAATATGTACAAGGATATGACTCGACTTAGCAACCATGTAATCGATTAGATAATTAACAAAGGGTTTAACAAATGTTGTCACAATAATGCACTAAAGGTGAGTGCATACAAGGTAGGCTAAGGCGATTTGGGTGTACATTTAAGTGGGGTGTAACAAATTCTCACTTTGAGTAAGATGCTCAAAGGTCGAAACGAAAAGATAGGCTCTGAGGGGTGTACTAGGGGTATCGTGTACCAAAAATGGGTACAACGCAAAGGGTGTGGGAGAATTACTTGACCAATGTAGCCAACGTAATTATAACAAAAACACGGGTGTAAAACAATGGGTTAATCCTAATGCCTCTTATCACGTAGTCAATCCTAACTACACGAATGTAGTCTCACTAGCGGTCTCGGTATGCATCACAAACGCAAGTTCTAGAATCTATAAACTACCGGTACACTCATAAGCACCAACAATGAATGCTTTTTCCTAAAGATCTAAAGGCGAACCTCACATATTTGGGGTGGAAATTTTTGAGTGGTATGGTTTTTGTGCTAGTCATACAATTCCCTATCCATGAGACGCTTATTAAAACCAAAGTTTCACTCCTATATGTTGTAAAAAATTTTAAATTTGGTGCTAAAATTGCCCTAACCAATATTTCTCTTGGCTTTATTACACATTCACTATTAAACAAAACAAAAATCAAGCGAAGTTGTAATTTCTAAGTCATCCTAATTTACCCTCCCTACACTTATACCGAACATTGTCCCCAATGTTCTAAATAAAAGATGTAAAAGTAAAATAAATGAGAATGAAAGAAACTAATACTCCCCTGATTCGCTCGGTATGGATGATGTGATAATATGGTTGAATCTCCCTCCAAGAGAATGAACATGATAAGCTTCACTCTAGAAATATAATCATCCTCTTGATGTGTTGCACGTACATCTTCTTTTCCAATATAACCTGTAATCATCAAACCCAAAAACCAAAGCATCAAACCGAACAAAGAAAAACCACAACTAGATGAAATTCCAGACTTAGAAATAAAAACAAAACAAAACAATAAAAGGATAGGATACTTGTGGAATTAATTACAAATAGGAACTCATAAAACATACCCACAAGTATTGACACACAAACAAGATAGAATATATGCTAATCATGAATTGTGAATTTTTCACGTTCGAATTTTGTTCTTTTTAACAAAATATAAATTTCCCTACACTTATCTTTTTGTGAAATACCTTTATATGCAATTAAAACGAGGTTAAAAACAGAATAAAGCATTTTCACAAATTATTCGAAACATGAAAATTAAATAATTATGATTAAGCATATATGACACAAACAAAAAAATAAAATAAAAACATCAAAGAATTAAAAACATGGGTTGCCTCCCAAGAAACGCTTGTTTTTGTTCGAGTCACTAGCCTGACTCTACCCTTATTTAATGGAAATAGGGGAGGTTTTCCCTAGACTTAGGATTAAGTGCGGGTGGAAGTAGCGAGACACACCCTTAGGGTGTGAATATGCCACGTGAGGTGAAGGGGGTGAGTGAATTGCTTCCTTCATCCTAAAACTACCCGGATAATATTGGTTGAAGGGTGGGCCGGTTCTTCTTTTGTCTCCTAGATGTAAATATAAGGATGGAAAGGTGTGTAAAGATTGAGGTTCCGGTTCATCAACACTAGGAAATCCCTTAGAACTAAGAGTAAGGTCATCACTAAAAGTATTCAAACCTATATCCTCTATTGGTATTTGGTCCAAGGGTTCTACCTCCATTGGGATTCCTAAAGTCTCTTCTACTCCTTCCGGGTAAGTCACGGGCGGTGTGGGTGCCTCAAATAATGGTAGGACTTGTGGGGTACTTTGTGGGCTTGGATTATCCACCTCATCCTCCTTTGTATCTAGATTACCTATGTGTTCGTTTTGTACTATGATGTTAGGAAACATCCACTTAGTTATCTAAACATTAGCGTATTCATCCCCAAATAAACTTGTTTCATGACCCTTGAAATTTGTGGTCAATTAACTTAACGTTCGTTGGGTTGTCTACTCTATAGTAATATTGGGCACAATCTTCTATGGCATTAGAAACAAGGTGATTTAGGAAAGCATAATTAATGAAGAGCAATCAACAATAATGATAATTGAAGACATAACATAAGATTGAATCAATAAACAAACCATTAAAAGATGTTTATGGAGTGATTCGGAACCTCTAAGTTGCTGGAAAAACACCTACCCTAACCCTAAAATCGGACTTAGGGTTTGGGGCTTACAAATAATAAAGTTATAATGTTCTATTTATAGGCAACTTTACTGTCGGCAAAGGGTGACGGCGTCAGCTCTAAAAATTGATGGCGTCAGCCCGTTGTTTTCACTAAATCGAAGATTTTTTCGTCCTCTTCACGTGGGCTTTTGAACCACCCAAATCCGAGTTCGTATGAAGATTTTATGGCCAAAACAGTAACAGCTACTCCGCGCGCAAGTTGTGATTGTTTTGTTTAACTTGTGATGGTTCCACTTTGGTTTTTTCTCGTGCAAGCCTTCTTTCTGATGTCGTCACTCTATGTCATCTGACGCTGTCAGGTTGAATCCTGACGCCGTCACCTTCAAAAGTCTTTTGGGACGTCTCTTGTTAACTTAAGGCCAGACGGCCTACTTCCAAATACACCTGACACCATCAGGTGTAACTTCCTCAAAAGTTCTCTGGAGCGTCACATTAGGAATTTTCCAACTCCATGATCTTCACGTGACGGCGTCAGCTTTTAAGGCATGATGTCGTCAGGTTGTGTTTCCTGACCTTTTTTCATGGCTTTGTTGGTTTATTCGTTCTTGAGCATAAATACGTCCAAAAAGCTCCAAAATGCTTCATATTTCAGAAATCACGTCCCAAGTACCTAAAATGAGAAAAGAAACGATTTAAGGCAATATTTGATCAAATAAATACGATTTAGGTCTTAAATGACCCCCTAAAACGGGTACACTTTTCGTCTTATCAAATATCCCTACACATGGGATTTGCTTGTCGTCAAGCAAATGAGCTTTTCCACCAATCAAAATATAAGTTAGGGGTCATTTAACACGAATATAAAAGTAATTGCAACAAATGATCATTCCACCTTAGTCAGAATAAGCACAGAAATTATACACTAGCACCTCACATTAAGTGTTTGGATATTCTCATCTCTCGGGTGTTGAAAATTTATATATCCTAATTGGAAATTGAGAAATATCACTCATTACCTGTCATAGAAAATAGATTACCAT
>LBNU01034804.1:971-13525 GCA_014162995.1 Artemisia annua
GTGTAACAACGTAGCCCAGGGAACTTGTATTCACTAACACTTGAACCTATGATTCTCACTCAACACCTAGTGTTGACTTTTTAAGCATGTATCCTAGGTATACCATTATGGAGACATGGCAGGAGAAGGCACTGAACTCAGAGGACTTTCAATCTTGTTATCATTCTTACACTATTTCACACTTAGATTCACGGGACCTCACCTTAATAAAACTCTGATATTTTAATGAATGATAACATATTTATAAAAACGTCTCTTTTCGAGTCATTTTCTATTACTGTAACTATGATTCCATGAAGTAATACCCCAACCCTAAATCCGCTGCGAAACGTAAAAATGGGGGTGTTACAGATTGGTATCAGAGCATCAGTTGTAGAGAACAAGGTCAAAACCTAAACTACAACTACTTTTCCTAAACCCGAGAAAGTCCTCAGTGCCCTTGCCATCCTCCGTAATCATACATGCTAAGGTTAGTATAGTAATTGCCTGCCTAACTGCTAAATGATTTACAGTATTTTTACTATTATATAGTTATGTCTACTCCACGCTACTCTACCCCCAACTCATCTAGTCTACATCCGGAGAATGATCTTTCCTCTCCGAATGCACTAGATTATTCCCCTAAACCCTACCTTCCCGATACCTTAGGAGACTTTAGGAATAGTTTAGATACACCTTCACCCTTAGGTTTTACACCTTTCATAGATAACCCACACTTAAAACACTTAAGAGATTTCTATGCTAAGGCATCACCTATNNNNGAATGCACTAGATTATTCCCCTAAACCCTACCTTCCCGATACCTTAGGAGACTTTAGGAATAGTTTAGATACACCTTCACCCTTAGGTTTTACACCTTTCATAGATAACCCACACTTAAAACACTTAAGAGATTTCTATGCTAAGGCATCACCTATAACCCCCCCTAAACCCTGTTTTACATCCACCATTCCCCACACCTAGATTAGAACCCCATGGTTTCTTTCTCTCTAGAGAACCATGTATACCTAGGAAACCTATCCCTACTTATACCCCTAGATATGACCTTAGGAAACCCTATACATTAGCACCTAACCCTTACTTAGTAAACCCTCCCATTTCATCTTGGAAAGATGAATTTAGACAAAACCCCACTAGGACAACTTTAGAAAACCAGGAAAATCAATTAGAGGAAATTTTAAATAACCTAGATGAAATTTTCCTTGACCTTCTTGAGAAGACAGAAAAAGGTCATGATAATAACTTAGGTAATCAACCTGACTATAGTAGTTTAAGAAATACCCTACAAGAACCGTTTTAAGGTAGCTAAAATACAGAAAAACCAAATGAGACACCACCATAAAATAGCCTTTGCCCGTTTTAGGATATGCACTTTAGAAAAGATGATTGATGATGATGAGGAAAATCATCAATCAAACCTAGAAAATACAAACTCCTGGAATTACGAAAACTTTAGAAAAACCATAAGTAATATGCCTTTATAACCTTAGGAGTCATGCCCTAGAATAATTAGTACCTATAGGATATGTAAGATAGGAAATCAATAAAATAAGTGAGGTTTTAGAAACTACCTGGTGCCCCTCAATTAGGATAATTTAGATAAACTAGATTTAGGAATGCCTCTCCCCACCTTAGGTCATCCCTAACCTTATAGCAACGCCTAGGAATATAGACCTACCCCATAAACTATAACAAGTTGGGTACTTGTTATAACCTACCCCAAACCTTTAACCCCTACCTCTAGGAACCTAAGATAAACCACCCCGATGCCTTAGATACATAGAATCTCAAAACTGTTTTAAGCTTCCTCTTATACTTTCTCCTTCCTAAAACCCAATTCCTCCAAACACTTCCCCTATCAATGGTGAGAATTTTTATTCTACACCATAGAGATCTGAATTCTTTCTCTTCCGATCTCTAAATCCTCACTACTTTCATAGCTTCCTTAAGCTATCATTCCCCTAGTTAGAGAATCTACCCTAACTATTCCATATGCAAATATATGATAATCATATATGAGCATATTCCTATCCTTTCCCACTTTACTTCCTTAGATTACTATGATTCCCGAGTTAATTTTCCCCTCCCCTCTTAGTAAAACCCGAACCATACTCTTTAGGATTCTCTTGCTTTAAGTTAGAAATAACTTTAGGATATCCCTAGAAAACATAAACTTAAGTTTAGAATGCCTTAGACACTAAGATAGGTTAGAAACCCTTAAGGAAATAGGAGATAAGATTAGGAATCTTTGAGGTTTTACAGATTAGAAACCAAATCCCTACCCCGATAGATAGAAAAATTAGGAATACATCCCTATAAGATAGGATTTAGCCTAGCATAAAAATTCATTAAGGACATTAGGATTAGAACATAGGTTAGATATAAAGAATTTTAGCATTAAATAGTAAACCTCCACCATAAACCATTAAACCCCTAGTTAGAATAGACACATTAGCAAGCTCCTACCATAAAGGTACATAAGCAAGCTTCTACCATATAGGAATAGACTATTTTAAAGATATAGATCACCTAGACCTAGTAACCAACCTTTAGGATTTCCCACATGACTTTTAGGATTTAGAAACCCTTAGGAATATTACACCAATAGAACACCCCAGACCTACTCTAAAAATTTATAACCTAGATCTAAAACTTGAGGCTATTAGCTATAACTAGAGATAAGATATTTGAGGATATTAGATTACATTTTAGGATTTGATATTTCTTAGGATACACATTAGGAATTACACTTAGAAGATAACATGGATACTACCCTAACTGGTTTCAAGTACCTAGGAATAGTAATACTTATAGTAATAGTGATACTCGTAGTAATAGACAACTTAAAACAAAAGAGAAAACCCGAAAACTTACCTAGGAATAGTGACACTCCTAGTAAAACCTTAGGAAAGAAACCACTTAAACCTTCTTCCACTTTAGAACCCTCTACTTCAATAGAACCAAACACATCACCCTTAGAAGTTTAGGACTAGTTAGGAAAACTAGAAGAACCTTAGGGGGAAAACAAAACTTGGAGGAATCTAGTAAATCTTAAAATTCCATTAGGATACTATCTTTACAGGTATCCTATACTTTTACTCCTTCGTTTAATCTTATCCTTCCATTTTAAACCCTACTCTTCCGTTTCCCCACATCCTTTCATTCAACTTTCACTTTCCCGCCTTTTTCCACTCTCCCCATTTCAAATTTCATTCTCCCGCCTTTCTACTCTATCGTTTAATCCTACTCTTCCGTTTAAACCCACTCTTCCGTTATCCTTATCTCCTTCATACCTTCCTATTTCATCCCTTGCCTTCCTTCCTTCCTTTTCACTCACTCCTATAAAAATTCACCCTTCCACTTTCATCCATCCTTTCACTCCTTTTCATCTTTTCGTTCCTCCATCATTTTTCACTCTATTTTTCTACCTCTATATTCTCTCTCTACCCCATCCTACAAGGTTCTAAGAATTAGAACTTGTATTTCTCGTTATATCGCAAGATTCTATTAGTTAGATCTTGTAAGAATATCTATGCCGAACTTTAATCCTCATTATGTTCGACTATGGTATCATACTATCTCACCTTGCAAAGGTTGCAAGAATGAGATAACGTCTGTCACACTAGTCATAACATGGTATAGCTACCAGGTGATTAGTTGCTCAACAGAGAGGTTGTAGAACTAGCCACCATGACTAGAACTTGTCTTTGTCATGACTAGAACTTGTCTCTATCATGACTTGAACTTGTCTCCAAAACACTCTTGACCCACATTTCATTAAATGTGGATCACTTTTTCCGTTTTCCGCCAATACTACTTAAGGACGATTTATGATGACTATTCTATAAAATGAATTAGGACGCTCTTTCATTTTAAGAAGAAAGTTATAAATCGAATGGATCATGAATTTATAAGCTCTTGCTTACAAGGATTATGACACCATTACTTGTAAGTAATGAGATATAAACAAATGAGACCAAGTATTTGGCACATGAACAAACAATTCCTGCTCCGTTTGTACAACTCTTTCCTTTCCTCTTATCTTTCTCGACTCATTCTTTCCCCTACTCCTACGTTCATCAAAATCTGGGGACGAGATTTCTTCTAAGGGGGTAAGACTGGAACAACCCATAAAATCTCATCACTATCATTCCCATTACAAATACCTATAGTAGGTATTTCACAGGTAAATTTTTGCTTTTTACGTGCATTTATTACTTGCATGACTCTCTAGACTTGCCCACGTATCCTCACAAGCCAAATAACTCAACACTCACACCCTATAAACCCCTGGTATGTCAAGCATAAGATCACAACAACACCACAATAAGTAAATTTACCAATCTAACACACCAAACTTACCACAAAATCATAACAAACCCTAAATAAACCCTAATTAGGTCTATGTGCTTACTAAACCCTATATGCTTAGTTAAACTAGTTTGAAAGTGTCCAAGGTTTAAGTATGAGTTACCTTAGGAACATTAGGATACTTTAGGACCCTTAGGCACTAGTACAACCCATTAGAGCTTAGGTACAAGTCCCTTAGGCACAAAACCATAACTAGGTTATAACTTCCCGAAAACTAGGTCAAACTTTCCCAAATCTTTCCCATAAGCTACCACCACTTAGTATAAGCCCCTTAGAACTTAGGATTAGTCACTAAACACTCTTAGAAACCTAGCTTAGACACTAAACCCTAGGAAAAACCCTAAACTCACTCTAGGTAAAACTAGGTTAAAACTAGACCTAAACCTTAGAACTAAGCTACTTAAGCACCTCTACACTAACAACCAAGCACCCTAGCACCTTACCCTAACCTAGCACACACCCTAGCACCTCTAAGCACCCAAGCAAGTAGGTGATGCACCTACTTGTCACCTCCTTCTACCTCTCGACGCACCATAACCACAACCGGCCTAGGCAGCCCCCTAGCTACCTCCTAGCTCGTCCTCATCACCCTCTAGACCTCCCACGACACCACCTAGCTNCATTTCACGTAAACAGGGTTTACGGGTATTCATTTGACGAAACCGGGTAGGTTAAGTCACATTGTCGTTCATAATACATTTTATAGACTAGAGTTAGTCTACATATCATCACTACATCATTTGCGTACTATCCAACTCATAGGTTGTATATTTCTCTTTACGTTTATTTAATTTTAAAATAAACGTTAACAAGCGATCAATAATTATGAACAACACACCGACACTTGACAATACTCAGTAAATATATATTTTTATTATATACTTTGATTCCTTACAATCATAATTTAAATATTCCATTTTGTTTGTACATTTCTATTTTTTTAATTAAACTTTGCACATTTTGCTTTTTGCACGAGTTCAACTTTTAAACAACAATTAATCACCCAACAAGCTCAAGGAACACCTAAAATATCAAAATATGTTTTGTTATTAAGTTTTAATATTTTTATAAGTTTTGTATATTTATGTTAACCGATTTTAAGTTTCATGACTTAAAGGATTTACGTTAGTAATTACCGAGATCAAACTATACCCTCTAATCACTAAATCTATCTATATGATACAAGATAAATACTAAATTTCACTTTGATTCTTCTCTTGCCACGTCTAAACAATCACTAGACTTGTCATCAAAAATATTAAATATTTAACTCAATTCTAAATTGTCTTTTTTTTTTCTTATTTTTACCAGAGACTAAAATATCCAGGACAACATATCATTTCTTTTTTTCTCTATTGTTGTCGTGCAACAATTGACACCGCAATCACACCACTCTTTGATTTTTATTTTGCTAGTTTCTTGGCTGTAGTGTTGAAGATTTACTTACTAGCTTGAGTATCTTGGATAATTTCATCTCAAAACTACATAAATCTCTACGTAGTTCTTGGTTCAAATCTCTCCAAACGAAGTTTGTATTCTTGGGTTATATCACAAAAACTTTCTAATCTCACAAGTAAGTGTCCTAAACTATTTTTCATAATATTACAAAGTTTTTACAATATTCATATCATTTAATCAATAACATGCAAGTTATATGTAATTTGTACCACTCTATATATATATATATATATATATATATATATATATATATATATATATATATATATATATATATATATAATTTTTATGAGCTAAAAATTAATTATAAGAGATTATTAGTGAAAAGCTTGATTAATGATGTTAGGGAACCCATGACACCCTAAGAAGGTGTATGGCAGTTTAAGGGAGATTTTGAGGTTGATTGAGATGGATTGAGCCAAGAAACAAATAAGTTATACCATTTTTGAAACAATATAAAAAGAGGCTGTCCATTTTCGTGAAAACTAGAAAACTCAGTAGCTCATGAGTAATTTTGAACTAGATATTCATAAAGTACATTTTAAAAACCATGGCCGCTTGAACGGATAAAAACGGACTTACGACGAAAAAGATATGATAAAAACAAGATTATACTTCTATTAGACATTTTCAGAAAAATATAATGCTAATGCACGATTTCCAACGGATAAAATGGGACACTAATCATTAATAAAATGTACCGACTTGTTAAAAATTCACTAGTTCACTATAATACGAAACCATAGATATAAAGAACATAGAAAATGAGCTTATAACGACCAAGATACACCTTGTTTTGCGACATGTTGTTCAAAATTATTTTCAGAAATTTTCTAAAGTATATTAATTACGGCAAAAGTTATATTTTCACTATATGACTATTGTAAAACATTGTTTCACTATATATACACATAAAACACTATATGGCTTGGTGTGATAATATAAAGTATAATTTTCACAATTATAAACATTTCAAAACTTTATGAGTGGTATAGATAACATATGCACATGCATTCATAACATCAATATATAATCTAAATTAGATTATACTTCATTCATATTAGGTTGCGGCTAGGAGTTGCGCCTTGTTATTTCAGTTCACTTCATAGTACATTGTTCCATCACTACAGGTGAGTTTTCATTGTCCCGTCTACATTTTTATTGTTTTCAAATCCCACGGGGGAGAGTGCATTGCACCATTTTTCATACGGGCCTAAGTATCAAATTCATGTACATTGCTTAAGTTACCGCATTTGCCATGTTAAAGTCCATTATTTAGTACATCATGAACCGTTAATTGTAAGCAAGCGAAGGTGAGTGGATAGATCTATTGAGGGTGACGCCTCCATCCGCGTTGGTATCACCAACAGTCAAACAGATGCATTTCACTTCATACATTCAGAGTGTTAGGCAAAGCACTCCTTTTTTGGGGCATTAGTACAGTCTAGCTTCGGGGTCATGAGCTTAAGTGCTAATGTACGATTTTATCATTTTGTGACATTTTTGTCATGCATTTCTATACTTGTGGTTACCGTAAAAACATTTCAATTACATTAAACCTATGATTTCTCACCAACATTATTGTTGACCATTTTTAGCAATGTATTTTCAGGTAAGTAAGACATCTCATGATGGCATGCATTTGGACCTACTTGGAGTCGCGGAGTCGACGCGTCTCACTTTTATTTCATGCACTTATGAAACGTTTGATCTTGTTGAACTTGTTTTCTTAAACTTGCAACATCTTTTGGGACCTTATTTTGTAAACTCTGAATATTTTAATGATCAAACGATGTATTTTCAAAACGACACTTTAGGTCATTCAATATAACCATTGTATGACATGCCATGAACGTTACACCCAGGTATTCCATTCCACTGCCAATCAGGTAAATTCAGGGTGTGACACCTCCCCCCCCCCTCCTCGACACCTCCTACTTCCTTTCCTTGGTCGCTACTCCATCGAGGGCTATAAATACCCTCATACGCCCTTCATTTCATCCCACACCTTCCCACTCTTCTCTATCACATAAATTCTGTAGCATAGAACCCTTAAGATCCTTAGAAGTCGAGTAGTGAAGCCTTGAGCCTTGTCGAGTTGTGGTTTGAGCCGAGAGAAGCCATAGAAAACCCTAAACCCTCGTTAACCTTTCCCCAACCTAGGTAAGCCTTCATTTCTTGTTCTTTTAGCTTTAGATTAGTCCTAGGATAGTATTAGGTTGCCTTAGAACCCATAGGATCCCTTGCCTAAGCCTTGAACACTAGAACTAGTTAGTTTTCTTTTTAAAACCCTAAATAGAGTCGAATTGCCTTTTATGTGCTATAAGTCTTTTCTATAAGTCTTAATCTAGTTTAGGTAACTTAGATAAGCTAATATTAGTTAAACATAAGCTAGAAAACCTTTTTGTTTCATAAAAATATAGTTTGCATGGAATTAGGACTAGTTTTGCAAAGTTTTCCGTGCATAGGGGTATATATGGTAATTTTCTGAAAATATAGAGTCTAGGGACTATTTTTGACATTTCTTAGAAGTTATAAGTATAAGGACCCTTTTTGCAAAATTATAAAACCCTAGGGTAAAAAGTTAAAAAGTTATAAACTTAAAAGGACTAGTTTTGCAAAAGTTATAAACTTAAGTGTATAAATGGTATATATAAAAAACTTATAAGTCCAAGGGTCATTTCTGTCATTTTTCTAAAATATATAAGTGTAGGGACTAATAGTGTTAAGTCTAGATAGTTATAAACCTAAGTATTATAAGTATTATAAGTCTAGGGTAGATTTTGTAAATATATAAACTTAAAGGGTATAAAGTAAACTATTTCATATATATAGCAAACCTATTTTAAAGTTAGAAGCATAACACAATACTAGGGAGCTTCATGTGAGGAGTACTATGTAGATATTTCGTTCTGACGAGTTTATTGGGTTTACGATTTAAAGTGCCCTGACTCCTCAAACGATTATTGCATATACTTCTGAATTATGATGGCCCGAACGGTGTTATGTTATAACTAAACCTTAATAACAACATGACTCAATAGTAAGGAGCTTCATGTGAGGAGTATTAACTTCTGAATTATGATGGCCCGAACGGTATTATGTTGATAATATAATACAATAGTAAGGAGCTTCATGTGAGGAGTCTTATACTTCTGAATTATGATAGCCTGAACGGTATTTGGTTATATCTAAAACTCTAAGAACCCTAAGAATAATTACTTAAGAAACATAAACTAAACAACTAAAGCTTGACATACATCCACAACTACAACAACATCAGGATACGTGAGTAAGGCAGTCTAGTTTCCGAGTCACTCTTTGCACTAGTTAGAATTCCCTAAGCCCAGGTGAGTTTTCATAGCCTCACACTTTTTAAAATGCTTTCTAAATACTTTACAAACCCTGTGAGGGGGATACGTGCTACTTGCTTTACTTTAAACCGAATACAAGTCTTTTTCTTTTGTTCTTACACGAGTAAACTAACTGCCACCACTACATAACTAAAAATTCATGAATCTAATCGTTTGGGATATTTTACCCACGCGAACGCGAGTATAGTTGATAGATCTATTGGAGTTTGACAACTCCCGTTGGTATTAACACCTATATGGGTGGTATCAATAAGTACTATACTTGAACCCACTGAAGGATTAACTTTGGCATGTTATCCTTCCCATCCCCTCATGTTGGGTCTGCAGCCCACATGACCCGGATTGTTAATGTGTGGTTCATGAGCTTAGTGCAACATACCCCACTCCTGATAATTGTGCATGCATCACAATTATCACACACACACAACATTTTCCTAGATGGGTGTAACAACGTAGCCCAGGGAACTTGTATTCACTAACACTTAAACCTATGATTCTCACTCAACACCTAGTGTTGACTTTTTAAGCATGTATCCTAGGTATACCATTATGGAGACATGGCAGGAGAAGGCACTGAACTCGGAGGACTTTCAATCTTGTTATCATTCTCACACTATTTCACACTTAGATTCACGGGACCTCACCTTAATAAAACTCTGATATTTTAATGAATGATAACATATTTATAAAAACGTCTCTTTTCGAGTCGTTTTCTATTACTGTAACTGTGATTCCATGAAGTAATACCCCAACCCTAAATCCGCTGCGAAACGTAAAAATGGGGGTGTTACATCATCTCTATCTATTCTTATCTTTGTTCATAGATCGGTAAACTTTACACAGCCAATGACCCAAGTTGTACTCCCGACTTATTCGCTTTGGCTTGTGGACCATCATCGACCGCAACCTCAGTCAACTCTTGCGTAGTCAATGGTGGGAAGTTTGTCGTACACAGCCGCGATGTAAAACGTACTACTCAGAACAGCGGAATTTGTTCACCTGGCGAGAAGGAAGGAGCAATGTGTTATGGTCAGCTAGAAGAAATTCTGGAGTTTGCGTATACCCAGTTCAAAGTTGTGTTGTTTCGAGTTAAGTGGTTTTACTTAGCCAAAAGAGGTAGAGTCGAACATTATAACACTAGGAACAACATGACACAAATTTGGGCATGTAGCACAGCATTTGAAGATCAACCTTACATTCTCGCAACACAAGCAAAACAAGTCTTTTTCCTTGAAGATCCTGCCAGACGACCACTCCATTGGAAGGTCGTCCAAGAAGTGAATCACAACACAACATGGGATGTCATCGTGGTAGAAGACGATGATGATGTGATACATGGCAACAACTCATCTAATCTCCAACTGTCTGCTAATTTGAATGATTTGGAATTTGAAACCTTAAATATCGATGGTTAATCAACGTTAGTTAAGGCACCACCACCAATCATTCCTATTGATGACGACGATGATTTTATTGAAGATGAAGACGACGATCCTTATGATTTAGCAGATTCTGATCCAAACAATTCTGATGATGAAGTTGAAGTTGCGACTGATGCTGTTAATGATAGTGATGTTGATTTAGCAGATTGATCTTAATTTTTTGTAAAACGACACTTATTTGAATGAAATTGTTATGGATTGTTTAAATGTGTATATATTTATTTTGAATGTGTATGTATTTGAATGTCTGCATGCATATGTTAATTTGTTCATGAATTTCTATACGTTATTCAACTTGTACTTTTATAGATGGCAGCAGCAGTCGCCCGCGGTCACGGTGGTGACGGTGCCGGTGCCGGTGACCCACCACCTTCCCCTCCCCGTCAGATTGATAGCGGTTGCCGTGGTGGTGGTAAGAAACTTAAACTTGATCATTTGCATTTTGTTACTTGTTATTTTTTGACATTTTCNTATACGTTATTCAACTTGTACTTTTATAGATGGCAGCAGCAGTCGCCCGCGGTCACGGTGGTGACGGTGCCGGTGCCGGTGACCCACCACCTTCCCCTCCCCGTCAGATTGATAGCGGTTGCCGTGGTGGTGGTAAGAAACTTAAACTTGATCATTTGCATTTTGTTACTTGTTATTTTTTGACATTTTCACTCACTTCAATTGTAGGATCGGGTGGACGACGACCTCGACGAGGAGGTAGGGCGAGAGGTGGAGGCAGGGATGGAGGTCGGGATGGCGGCAGGCCACCAATCCGTCAAGCCAACAAGAACGTAGCGCTCAGGAAAGCCGTGGAAAGATCAGGCCCGCAGTCGATCGAGTTCGAGACTGCAGATCAGGAGACGTATACTCATGTCGGGCCCAACTGCGCATGGTTCAGGAACTACGTTGGCGAGCTGGTTAGGTCACTACCGTTGCACTATCCCTCCTGGTACAGTCTTGAGAAACCGACTCGGGCTGCGTTCATGAACCGACTCGGGGTCAGTTATTTTATTTTCCTTTTAATTATATCTCTATATTTAATTATTTGAATGTGTACATTTATTTAAATTTGTTTAATTGTGTATTGATGCGTATTTTCATCCTATTTTACATTTATAAAACTTAGAGATACAAGGATAAACACATACTAACGGGAAGAGAACCCAATCAGATGTATTAGAGCCAAGGTAAATCCGAGTGTCATTCCTAAGAGCTACTGTGAAAGAAATCAAAGTATGTTATGTGGTAACAAGAGGTAAAGATTTATAAGAATATTGAATAGAGTTGTTAGCATTGATTAACAACGCATAGAGTCGAATCAAGAGAAAGAAAACAATAAGATAGAGTAATCATTCAAGCTATTCAGATAATTATTCCAGTTCATACACAACGTACAGTGGCATAAATATCACTAGAAGTCGTAGGGTAAAGTCGTCCTAGCCTATCTTCCCTTCCTATCGCCTCAGGAACCACAGGCACTACCCCATGCTAGTAAGCCGAGGTTAGATATTTGGTTGAGTCATTAAGCGCCAGACCTAATAGATCACATTCGGTAGAGGTCGCCCTCTCGGGTCTTAACCTCTCTAACTTCTTAAGTACCTCAACTTGGTGGTCATATGGTCAATTCTCACACAAGGCAGTATGGTCAGTTGTCATCCCTCCCATTTCCTTGCAACCTTTCAGGCTAGTGTCCTATGGTCAATTCTTCTAGCCTACTAAATGGATTGAGGTCTTAAGTCAACCACAAAAAGCGTAACAGATACAAACAAGCTTATAACACTACCGAAACTAGGTCACATGAATTGACAAAGAAGATATCTCTACGAAGTAATAAAAAGGAACTAATAACTGAAATGTACTTGAATTAATAATAAGAATTCATCTAATGATTATGGAAAAGCATAAGAGAATCCAAACT
>LBNU01034805.1:0-15851 GCA_014162995.1 Artemisia annua
CTTTACTCCTGACGGCCTATATTTCCTAACACCTGACGGCGTCAGGTGTTAAATCCCAAATTTTCTCTGGCCTGTCATTTGATAATTGGATTCCACTCTTTTGTCAAGACTTTCTGACGGCGTCACCTTGTGACTTCTGACGCCGTCAGGTTGTAAATCTTCATCTTTTGAGACTTTGTCGTTTTCTTCACTTTTATGCTCCAAAAACGTCCGAATATGCATGTTTTCCAGAATTCCTCTCAAAAGTACCTAAAATGACAAAAGGAACGATTTAGGGCAATATTTGATCACATTTATACGAATTTGGGCTTAAATGACCCCCTAAAAGCGTAACACTTTTCGTCTCATCAATACGTTTTTGTTTGTTTTTACACGTTTTCACACATTTTTATACACTTTTTATACACGTTTTTATACACATTTTTACATACGTATAAAACATAACAAGTATAAAACATACAAACGTATAAAACATACAAAGGTGTAGAAAAACGTAAAACTAGTATGAAAACGTAAAAAGACGTATGAAACGTACACAAGCGTATAAATGTACACACAAATGTAATAAAAAAATTATGAAAACGTATGAAAATATACGAAAAACAGATGAAAACGTACAAAAATGGACAAAAACGTACGAAACTGGAGAAAAACGTACGACAAGAGAGAAAAACGTACATAAACGTAAAACAATGTAAAGAAAGTACGACAAGAGAGAAAAACGTACATAAACGTATAAAAACGGATAGAAATGTACGAAAATGTAGAAAGATATGCGAAGGAGAAAAATGTAAAAATAAAAAAATAATAATAAAAAAAAGAAAAAAAAAAGAAAAAAACGCATAGTAACTTTTTGTTAAGGTTCAGTAACCTATTTAATAAACCCGTAAACTATAGTAACTTCCTTGTAACATTTTAAACTATGGTGATGACGTGGACAAGGGGAACCGGTAATCAGCCGGTTGCCCACCCTCGCAGTAACATTTATGTTACATTTTTAATCTTTGAGTAACCCAAATGACAACCCCGTTTACTTAAGTTACCTCTTTGTAACCAAAAAAACAATAGTAACCAAATCGCACTTTTTGGCAAACTTTAGTAACTTTTGTGTCTAATAATCTTTTTTTAGGGGTCATTTAGCCTCTAAACTCATATACTTTGAATCATTTATTGCCATAAATTACTTCTTTTTTAGTTTTAGGTACTTAGGAGAGCAAAAGCTGAAAATGTACAAGTTTTGGGCTCGATTGGATGAAAAACCAAGAAAAACAACAAATTCAGCTTCATCACCGGCATCTGTGACATGGTCGCCAAATGTGCCCAGAAAGTGCAATTTTTAGATTTTTTTTTGACAGGTCAGAGTGTGGAGACGGGCATCCTAACGACGTCACAAGGCTCAAGCGACGACGTCACAATCATAACCTGACGGCGTCACAAGTGATAATGCCATTTACAACTTGCGATCGAAGTATCCGATTTTGGTTTGACTATAACTTCTTCATACAAACTCGGATTTAGGTGATTCAAATTGCCACGCGAAGAGAACGAGAAGATCTACAACTTGGGAAAAAAGGCATCCTGGTGGAGCCATTCTTTGGTCCTGACACCATCACAAACCGCCAACTCAGAATTCACCTATAAATAGAACCTCATAACTTCGTTTTTTTCTAAGTCATAAACCATAAGTCCAATTGTGGGGTTTAGGTAGTTTTTCTAGCAACTTAAAGGGTCTAACTCATGCCATAAACATATTGTAATCCATGGTTTGTCTATTGATTCTTATCTTAATCATATATTCGATTCTTATTGGTAATTTTGATTGTGATTGTTATTTATTAATTATGCTTAGCTAATTTACCTAATATTTACTTAGGATTGCATGAAACCTAGTTATTAATTACTTGATTTGTTGTCTCTTTTAAATGATGTGTGTGTTAGGAGTTTGAAATCTAGCTATATAATGTATCTTAGCTTGAACCTCAACTAAAGCACGTCTAGTTAATGCTTATGTCTTAGGTTAATTAACTAGTATGGGTATTTATTGCCTGGGTTAGTTACTGGGTGGGTTATAGACATTCAGATAGGCCTCACTCATTTAGGCTAGCTCATAGACGTGGTACTGATCAAACCACAATAGGAAATAAGGAATACTCTTACTTTACTTGTTTATTTAATTTTCGGGACATAAAACATAAATTTTTTAGTACATATTTTTGTTTGTCTTCATACTTTCATTTATATTCGTCCGTTTACGTTCGTTTAATCTCTTAATGAACGAATATAAATAAAAACGAACAACCCTTATTGCTTAATGAATGAACAAGAACATTTATCTGTTAAGCGTTCGTGTCTGTTCGTTTGTCCGGTTAAAGCTAAACGATCGAGCATGAACAAAATTTCGTTCATGTTCGCCTGGTTCGTTGATGACATCAAATAAGTACATATTATTGTCATCATTTGTCCTATTTATTTGACTTGTTTTACTACATTATCTATGAGAATCGATACTTAATTGTTTACTTTAGTAATTCTCAGGTAAAAACAAGCAATTGGTGAAACTTGGCGATTTTGGACGAATTATGGAGCAAAACAAGCAAGATATCAAAAGTCTACTGAAATCCAGAAGATGCGTTGTATCTCTATCAATAGATACGCCGCAATATCATACTTAGATGAATTCGAAGACCATTGCCTGATTTTGAAATCCAGAAGATGCATTGGTCAACGAAGAAGATCAAGCTTGTTTTACTCCAGATACGCCGCATTATACTTCTGACATACGCCGTATCACTATCAAGACTTCACCAGGTACAATCCAAGACACTGAAGGACATGCGCCGCATAAAAGATCAAGATACGCCGCATCTGAAGACGATGTACGAATATTCCAGAATATATTAACCTTGGACCCCATGCGAAGTTAAGTACATGCGCCACATCTACCTATGTCATGCGCCGCATTGTACCCTCTGACAGAAACTATAAATACCCCAAGACATATACGAATTTTGTGTGCAACAAAACCCTAAGGAGACGAATTCAGTCGAACAAGCATCACAAGACACACCCCAATCGACGATATTAGAGCTGTAAGAAGGTCCTGCATGTATTTAATTCATTAAGTAGTTTTGTTTTATTGTAATAGTACGCTTTAATTCATCAGGATTGATGGGCTTGTGGCCACCATACTGCTCCCCTTAAAATTGCTTTGCCATCAATTAAAGTNTGCTCGTTAAGTGTGTGTGTGTTATTGATAAGCCGGCTAAATATAAATTTAAAACTTGAGTAGGCATTAATACTGCTAAACCGCAACGACACATCACGCGCATCAAGTTTTTGGCGCCGCTGCCGGGGAGTGAATTGTTATTATCTGTTTATCTGATTAGTAATTTAATTAGATTTTCTTTTTATTAGGTTTTTAGATTTTAACCATTAACTTTGTTGTATATTAGTTAGATTGCATTCATTGTATAATTTGCATATTTACTGTTTTTGTTTTATTTTATTTTCTGTAATTTTTATTTTTGTTTTTATTTTCTTTGTTTTTCTGCATTAATGCTGTCGTTGTATTGTGCTGATACAAACGATACAGCGCATCTGATTTTCAGATACGACGTATTGCGTTTTAACTTTTTATAAATACAACGCGTTTAATAATTCGAGTACGACGCATCTATCCCCTAGATACGGTGTATTCTGTTTTTAAAAGAAAATTTTTGAAACCCTAACGCCATACGACGCATCTGTTTCTTCATATACGGCGTATTATATATTTAATTAAAAAAAATTCGAATTAATTAAATAGAAGCGGCGCATCGATTTCCTTGATACGGCGCATCATCCGCACTTTTAACGATGAAAATATTATTTTAAGATACGGCGCATTATTACCTAAACGCGCCGCATCTTGAACTGTCTTTATATAGCTTTTAACCATCAGTCATTACCCAATAGCTTTAGTATCACCTAGACACAATCTTCTAAAAATTAAATCGATGGGCTACACTATTTTCTTAATTCCTTGGTCAACTAAATTATTAAGGTATTACTTCTGATCTATTATTATGATTTGTTGCTTTAATTTTCTCTCGCGAATTTAAAATCTATGTTATGGCATTGTTGTAAATATTTATGGGGATATGGTTGTGAGTTTATGAAATTACTCTACATTTTGATTAAACTCATAATATAGCAGGATCGGGTAAGTTAATTTTTGGATAAATCAAATATGAGAATTTTTTTTATTAAACTCATTATTGCGGGTATGAAAACTATTTTGTTGGTTATCGGGTTCACAAATTTTGGATTTACTATAACGTATCATTATGATAAAATTCTTTCAATAAATCAACTATGATTATTGAAAACTTAGATTGTCGATCTGTACGATTTACTGAAATTTCGAATGATGCGGCGCATCTTGTCATTTTTACTCCGCATCTTCTGCGTTTATGAGATACGGCGTATTGAATTATTCATACGCCGCATTTGCGATAGATTGATAATTTGTCATACTAAACCTTTTTTCCTTGAAGATGACCTTTGAACGCAGGAACACTTCGAAGAATGTGGTGAATTCGAAACGACTTCTTTATGAAGTTTTGGGACACATAGTATTGGCATACTCTGAATCTACCTGTGACATATCACGAGGAAATGTTATTTTAGCCTGAGCTAAAATCTACCTCGTTATCTTTTAATTAATGGGGATTAAACGCAGTTCCGCCTGCGCACTATCCACTCTTGGGAAAGTTAACAACCTCCTCCCATGGACCATTAATTTATCTTTATTTTTCAGCATGTAAGCTACAGACTTACAATTATATCAAGTCTTGATTATATGCGGGTATACAACAGAGGAATATCGGAAGACCAAGAAGAACAAGTGCATTTTTGTTACTATATATCACATGATTCATGATCTTCTTAATCCATTTTGTATTGTTACGATATTATTAACCTCTTGATTGTATTAGTCTTTATTAATATGAATATAACTTTTGGATCAAAGTTTGTTATGATTGTGAAGCCTGACATTAAGTTCAGCACGTTACCCAAGAGAATTCGTGTGCGAAGCAATGGATTATGATCATTTTTTAAGAACAGACCATAACAGTCTGTTTGGTAACCACATGCGGCGCATCTACTAAAACAGATGCGACGCATCCTATCTTTTATTTTATTTTAATTCGTATTAATTCCAGGCTCGATACCGCGCATCCTCGTCCATAGGATGCGGCGTATCGACTGACCTGATGATATACAGTTTTTATTTTTAGGTTTATTTTTACTAACTACTAATAAATTATGCAAGTTTGAACCTTCTTAACTCAGATGTGTTAAAGTTTTGGTGGTATAATAGATTCCTGTACTTTTTGTGGAAACATCATTCATTGAGCCTTAACGTCTCTCATCCACAAGAAAGTAGATTTTGCTCATAAACGCATAATGGAGGATCATACCGAGCAAATCTCAGGGGAGTTTCTGCGTTCTAATTCTTTTATTTTCCAGTTTTTAACTTTCAATACAAACAACGAGGACGTTGTTTAACTTAAGTGGGGGGATGGAGAATTAGAACACTTACTTGTCCCAAACTTTTCAAAATATGCTTAAAATGCGCTTAATTTATCAAAATTTAAAATTTTTTAGCATGTTTTTGTTTAAGTCTAAATTACATAGCCGCACACATAACCTTATTTTTTCCAAAAATTAAAAACTCTAGTGTGCCGGTGACTTGTAAACTTTAGAACTTGGCTTGTATACTATTCGAGACCACCATAATGAGTATTATCGATATAATAAGTGACTTGTCTAACTTGGTAAATTTCTAGGATTACACTCAAAAAGCTTATACATGTTATGTGATATTAACTAACTACACTGGTTAGTTAACCCCCGTATAAACCCTTTTGTTTACTCTCACTTTTAGAGTAAGATACCCCTAGAAAAACCCTCAGAGCCATTCCTTTCGTTTCTTACACCTTTGTTAAAATGTTTCGTTACACCCTTACACCTTAGCCTACCCTATAGATTAAAGTATGTGCTTAGTTACTTTAGGCAAAGTGTGTTTCCTTACATTAACTGTGTTCGCATGCGTAATTCATTATCTTTGGTTAGGTCGGGAAATTGCACAATGCAATTGGATTGAAAGTACAATTGTATAATTTTTAGTTTATTTTTCGTGTGTTTACTTTCACTATTACAGTTATTTCTGAAAGTTATGGAAAAATTATTCGGAAAAATCGTGATAGAAAAGTTGTGAAATTTTACACATCTATGTTAGTAAAAAAAAATCGAAAAAATATAAAAGAAAAAGAAGTTGGAAGTTTGCTTTAACCAACTTATGTAAAGTTTTGTATTAAGTGGAAGATATCTCCACTATTTGTTGTTGTATTACATTTATGGATTGAATGGGAGTTGACCGTTATGGGAACGCCAACTAAAGTTTATTCTTTGTTTAAGATTTTATTGAGTATAATTCGTGTCTACCTAAAGCGTGAGTCACAAGAGCCAAAAGCGTGAGTTATTCAATGATATGAGTCTTATTCATGGGATGGTTGGAAAAGTAATTAACCACACTTAGGATTTTAATCTATTTGTTTGTTTATTTTTATTTTTATTTTACACCAATTTATGTCCTAAATGTTATCCTTACCCAACCGTATTGTTATATTCGTTGTTAGCTTTTGAACATCCGGATATGATGATGGCTTAGTAAAAATATTAAATGTATGAATAAGGTAGTGACCATCCGAGTATTAGATTAATTAACTAACGCGCTAGCGATCTAATGTATGACTTGGTGACCATCCGTTATGCAAATAACGCGCCAGCGATCCAAGAAGTGCACTAGTGACCATCCGTTAGTTGAAGCGTCGAAGACTCGTGCCAGCGATCGACTAAGTTTATGCAGAAAATGTTTGAACAAAGCTAGGTTCAACCCTTAAGCCTCAAAACCCTATTTACCGCTTTAGACTTGTTACTCCTTAGCTTTAGTGGGGGAGATGCGTATGCTTGCCAAGCTTATGATAGAATATTCGTCACGACTAAGCAACTAAATGATTTAGAATTGTTTTGATATTGAAAATTTATTTTGTTTCTACTTCGTTAAGTGTTTGGTTGTGTGATTATGATAAAACGAATACGTGCTTAATGATACAAATAAATCCTAATAACTTTTAGGATACATTTTCTTAATTTTAATCTAGAGTTTACTTGGGGACAAGTAAATTTCAAGTGGGGGATATTTGATGACATCAAATAAGTACATATTATTGTCATCATTTGTCCTATTTATTTGACTTGTTTTACTACATTATCTATGAGAATCGATACTTAATTGTTTACTTTAGTAATTCTCAGGTAAAAACAAGCAATTGGTGAAACTTGGCGATTTTGGACGAATTATGGAGCAAAACAAGCAAGATGTCAAAAGTCTACTGAAATCCAGAAGATGCGTCGTATCTCTATCAACAGATACGCCACAATATACTTAGATGAATTCGAAGACCATTGCCTGACTTTGAAGAATGCGCCGCATGGAATTCTACCATGTGCCGTTTATGAAACTTTGGTCAACGAAGAAGATCAAGCTTGTTCTACTCCAGATAAGCCGCATTATACTTCTGACATACGGCGTATCACTATCAAGACTTCACCAGGTACAATCCAAGACACTGAAGGACATGCGCCACATAAAAGATCAAGATACGCCGCATCTGAAGACGGTGTATGAATATTCCAGAATATATTAATCTTGGACCTCACGCGAAGTTAAGTACATGCGCCGCATCTACCTATGTCATGCGCCGCATCGTACCCTCTGACAGAAACTATAAATACCTCAAGACATATACGAATTTTATGTGCAACAAAACCCTAAGGAGACGAATTCAGTCGAACAAGCATCACAAGACACACCCCAAACGAATATATTAGAGCTGTAAGAAGGTCCTGCATGTATTTAATTCATTAAGTAGTTTTGTTTTATTGTAATAGTACGCTTTAATTCATCAAGATTGATGGGCTTGTGGCCACCATACTGCTCCCCTTAAAATTGCTTTCCCATCAATTAAAGTTTATATGATGATGTTTTTGGTGACTTATATTAGTGCATTGATAACCTCTGTGTCTAGCTGAGCCTGCGGGCTGCCATACATGTTCCTCGCCTATTTAGCTGATGTCTTTGGATAAATAGGATAGACATAAGTGATCATTAAGGGTTTACTCGCCGATATAATGAGATCCAACGAGAGAGATTAGATTACGATACACTTCATATAAAACTAGCAATAAAACAAGTGNGTTTATATGATGATGTTTTTGGTGACTTATATTAGTGCATTGATAACCTCTGTGTCTAGCTGAGCCTGCGGGCTGCCATACATGTTCCTCGCCTATTTAGCTGATGTCTTTGGATAAATAGGATAGACATAAGTGATCATTAAGGGTTTACTCGCCGATATAATGAGATCCAACGAGAGAGATTAGATTACGATACACTTCATATAAAACTAGCAATAAAACAAGTGACAAGCTGCTTAACTATCAGGACAGACCTTCTTCTACTTCTATTTATCTATCTGTGTACGTGTTTGCTATTCGCTGATTCGTGCTCATTAGTTTTATTTACTGTTTAATAATAACCAAACTGTGCCAGTCTCTCAGGCTGAACCCCCCCTTTCGTTAGATTAGGCTGTAAAACTAACTTAGGATATTAAAATACTGATTAGGTTAACTAGATAATACGTTCCACTCTGAGTGATCGACACTCTACTTACCATTATATTCATACTGACCGGGTACACTGCTCGTTAAGTGTGTGCGTTATTGATAAGTCGGCTAAATATAAATTTAAAACTTGAGTAGACATTAATACTGCTAAACCGCAACGACACATCACGCGCATCATTCGTTTACAACCCTAAATAACATACCTACCTAAAAAGTTGGGTTTAGCAATCCACATTCATTTTAGTTTCTTCATATTATTAAACTAACATGCTCACATATAATCATTGTGGGCGGTAAACTAAGACCAGGCGTAAAGATAAAGAGTTTGACTACCGCAACTTGACCGCCACATTATCCTCATTCCCATTCACATTTACCCTCGTAATAATCATTCAGCCTTCACCATGTAACTATAACACACTAACCAGACACATACACATACAAAGCACACACACAAGACACTCCCTCACCAATGATGATCACCACTGATTGCTCCCTTTTTTGGCTCCCCACGTGTGAAAACATTTCCATGTAAAAAGCATTTATGCGTGATCATCACTTCACGCATGGAAGACACCCTCAAGACTAGTCTAAGTGTCATCTAAATAGTGATATACATACATGGGATTTGCTAAACACAACTTTATGGGTTTTGTTTAAGCATTCAAAATTTGCAAAAATGACAATTAATGAACACATATATTCTATAATTATATACTTATAATTATTTTAAAAGTGGTAACTAATGTTAACCATAGAATGATTGATGTTTATTATGTTAATTATATAATTATGAAATACTTAAACAAAACACATAAGGTTGTGTTTAGCAAATCCTTGTATATATAAGCCATTAGAGCTTATAAAAACAGGTTTGCACAAAAATAAGCCATTATAATGGCATTAGAGCTTATCAAAAACAGTTTTGCACAAAAATAAGCCATTATAATGGCATTAGAGGTTATCAAAAACAGGTATGCACAAAAACAAGCCATTATAATGGCGTTAGAGCTTATCAAAAACAGGTATGCACAAAAATAGAAAACTTTGTAATGACTAGGATGCCGTCCCTAACTTGGCCTGAAATTACTAGAAAAAGACAAAAAAGATTGTCAACCATAAATAGTGTTTTCTGATAATGATACTATTGACCATTTTGCTGTTATTAACAACTGAAATCCTTCCTTTGTTTAAACCCATAATATATTGCCAGATAACCCTCTATTTTATACTTATTTATTTATACATTTATCCCGGATATATTAATTTATTTAGTAATTAAAAAAATACCTACTTGAATCTTTTTTAAAGTTAACAAGAATTTTGTGAACTTACAAGTAGCTGACAAAATGAATATGACAAGACTGTCAACTTCATAACATACAGTAGTCCACTCTTCAAATAGGTACTACTATTTGTTTACTACTTCACTTGTATCATGCCAACAAATTATTTAATAATGAAATTTTGTATTAAACTTTCTTAGCAATTAACGCAACATTTCTAGGCGATACACTTGGGTTAAATATTGGTAACATGACTACTTCAACAGAATCGCCTTGCTCTTGAAGGAATAGTAGTCGATCAAGTAAAATCAATGTTTCTAGTACTGGACCGAGAGTTGCGCGAAGTGACCAATATGGCCCTATCATTTCCTGCATCATCATCAACACGAAAGGCACGTAATAAGAAGCACATTTATACAGAATCTTAAATTTTGCTTATTCATTTAAAAAAGCATGCACACAATCCAGACAAAGCACGTATATCAAGTGTGTGATAAACTGCTTATCCACTTATTTTTGGAAGGCAAGAACTTAAAAATAAGTAGAATAATGACGGCTTTATTTGGAACATCAAAATAAGGAATAAATAACATAAGCGGTCCTTTTACAGAATGGTTTTCTCGCTGATACTAATTATGAATATGGTCCTTCGAAACACTATTTGCTTTCATATATGGTCATTTGCTTTTTTACTTTCTATGTTTTTAGGGACTAAAGGCGACACCTGTTACATACTTGAGGGACAAAGTGTGACAATAAAAAATGTTGTAGGTACCATATACATATTTACTATAATAGAGGGATCAATTCTGTATTTTTGGGCAAACCACAAGGATCATTTATGTGATCAACTCTAAATAAACAAATCCCAAACACCCCTTAAGCTAAAAGGAAAAAAGGAAACGTACAGCAAACGGTTCAGCTTCCTTCCAGATGCCAGCAAAATCAATATCGTGCACTTTGTTTGTTTTGAGACGATGCATTGCCGACAGGCTGAAATTTTCAAAAAGTGAACATCTGTCGACATTTTTATCTTTTCCAAGAGTAACATCTGCATTACAGGAAGATTTTATCTGTGGTCAAAACATAAAGCAATGCAAGTAAACATCAAAACAACAAGGTATCTCCTGATGAAGACACTAAATGAATCGTGCTTTGACCCAATATCTAATGGAATGTGATCTGACCACTATACACTCTTCCTGTCTTTTTCATTTTTGTTTTATTTGATTTATTAACTATTTGGTAATGATACGATGATCATACCTTTTTGATACGCGTCAGCAATAGAAACACTGTCACACTTAAAAATGGTCCAGACTAATCATGTATTAGAGAGTTTGTGTCGTCAAACTTCATCATGTATCGTCATAACATCATTAAAGTTTTGGAAGCTAATACAGAAAATGGCATCATAAAGTCAATCAAACTTAAATACAGCTTCTTTTTCTCATGTTTTAGAATTTTCGTGCATATCCAGAAAATCTTTTTGCAAAAGTTTAATGTGAAAAAGTAAGTTCCTTTCTAGAACATAATCATAGCAAACTTTAAAATACAGGTTCAAGACTACAATAACACAAAATAAACACTTTTTTATACTAGTGGATCAAATTCTATTACTCGTTGGATCAACCCTCATTCACCAAAGAATTAAGTTATTTGACCCATTGGGTCATATATATGGGTCGGGTGACCCGAGTATCAGAACCTTTGAGAGGCCTAAACCAAGTACAAAACCAAGTACAAAAAAACACCTGTTTCAGCTCCACAACACTTCACATCCAGATTAGAATTCACGAGCCGTTGAGAACTGAAAGTTTCTTCTGGATGATTAGTAGACACTAACATCCGTTGTTGTTTACGGCGTAAAGCTTTTCCTTGTCGCCCTACAGTAGGACTTGCATTCAAAGTCTCGGGAAAATATCTTGAAAGCACCTACATAATAACTTAAAGCCACATCAGCATATATCAATAGATAAAGAAAACTGAAATGTGTCAAGTGGTTATGCAAATAAGATACCATTTGAAAAGCAGCACGAAAAGCATGCAACTCGAAATTATGCAGACTAGCATCTTTTTCCATGCATTTCCATCTATCTGCACTCTAGTTTTAAATCATTTGATTAAGCCACATTATCAATGAATAAACAATCAGACACTTGAGTTTAAAGATTATTTGAAATAGGAAAATTCATCAAAGTGCCATATGACAAACGGTATTTCAGCAAAATGTCATAAAACAGTTTTTGTACCAATATGACCACCAATTTCACAAACTACCTTTTTTGCATCATCTCACCCTATAAAACGTCAAAATTCACAACAGCAAAAGTCTTAAACAGCTTAGTTTTATCAAATAACAGGTGGTGTACAAAATAAGTTTGCGAAATTGGTGGTCATTTGGTATAAACACAATTTTTTATGATAATTTTGTCGGAGAAACTGTGTGCTATGTTGTTACTTTGATGAATACTCCTTTACAAATGGGTACTATTCTCTAGTACCTGACAAGCAAGATCGCGGGAGCTTTTCCCAAGATGTAAACAAGTTGATTTAACACCTTGACTGACAGGAAAACCACACAGAGCATCGTCTTGTTCAGATTCTTCCTCTGATAGCAGGTTGTAACAACACCCGATGCTGACTACTGCTTTCACTTCTTTGCACTCCAAAAATGTCCTTCGTAAATAAAAATTAAAGTTGTAATTACAAGGACTTGCAGAGTCATTATAGGGGGTGTTTGGACTAGTTTTGTTACTTATTTGATTAGTACAGCTTTAAGTCGAAACAATCAGTCTGTAAATAGCAAATAGCATAAACCACAAACTTGTGATTGCTTGTTAAAACTGCATATATTTTTAAAAGTAATAATGTTTTGGGAAAAAAAAAAGGATTATACAAACAACTTCTTTCACTCACAATCACACTAAGCTAAGCAAAATCCCCAAATATACTAAAACTGCTTATCTGTCAAACACAATAAGCAGTTTTAATATGCAATCCCAAACACCCCCTTATATGAACAAGATGATGATTAAATCTTTTATAAAGTTGAAAACTTTCATAAGACATGATGATCGTCATCTTGATATAAGTGAGTGTCTGGAATTGCTTTGTAAATGCTTATTTGCTTTTTGAGGAATAAGCAATTTAAGGTGTTTGCGATTTTACTTATCTATGTGTGTATGTGATTGTGAATGAAATGGGTCGTTTTGGATAAGCAACTTGAAATTGCTCATTCAAAACAGGTTTTTCAAAATATACATGCAGTTTTAACAAGCAATTCTATGTTTGTGATTTTTCCTATCCAAATTTAAAATTAGTATTCTCGCAGATATTTTCCATGCCAAATATTCAAAATATTTACAAACGACCACTTTCAAAACACACATCCAAAAATCCCCATATCAAATGAAATTAGTATTTCCATGCCGCATCCTCAAGTCTTTAAACATAATGACTAATTGACATTCTAGTGACCTTACCTCAGCATTGTCACGGAAAGATCCCCACAAGCATGAAGACCAGTGAGAAGTAACGAGCATGTGTCATTTGAAGATTTGCTATGACAACTGGTCACAGTTGGGTCAACGTCCTTTGTTTCAAGCAACGTTTTCAGCATGTCTGATGAAAGGACACGACAAGTAACTGT
Organism: Artemisia annua; assembly: GCA_014162995.1. Lineage (NCBI taxonomy): Eukaryota > Viridiplantae > Streptophyta > Magnoliopsida > Asterales > Asteraceae > Artemisia > Artemisia annua. Next base: position 13,672 of record LBNU01034805.1, read on the forward strand.
CTTGGGAATAGTCACATCTCTTCCTCCTAAACTACCAAAATGTGTATATGGTTAAGTTTCAGATAATACTTAAGTTATACTCTATAGTTTTTATTTTATTAAATAGTACCTAGATTTGCGCATCTTTGCATCATAGTGTTTCTTAATTCGCTCTGCTCGTGCATGAGTGATATTTCCATGATGAGAAGAGGCGTCAATTGCCATAACGGACAGATTGTACTCAAAAGACAGTACTTGTGACAGATAGCCCTGCATGAGTTCAAGACAGAGAGATGTCAAATGATATATAGATCTACATAACAAAATAGTATCTGTTTTTGGCTAATGTTTTTATTATTTCAAGAAATATTATAGCTTTTGGCTGAAGAATGAACATTTTGTATAGACTTAACAACCGTTACACATTTTAAAATTATTATGAAAAATGATTAACAGAGCAGATATGTGGTAGAATAACCTTAAGGCACAGTCCAAAAACGAGCCTACTTTTAGTTTGCATTCAATTAGTATTTATGTTTGAAGTTTCTAAACATGGTGCTTAAAAGATGGAGTTTACCTGGCCTGCACCTAAGTCGATTACTGTATTAGTTTCAACATCTCTTGCCACTGAACTAACAACAGCTGCAAGAACTTCTATCTGTACGTCATCATTTACAAAGAAAACAAATTTCAACATTTGAAATTACTAATCCTCCATAACTAAGAAGGAAAGTGTCTTTGTGACTTACTTCATGTCTTTTCTTCTGATTCATGCCTTGTGTTATAACATTATTAAGCGAAGTCATCTGCATATTCGGTAATAGCTGCAGAAAGAAATTACATTATCATTTCTTACCATTAGAACTACAAACAAATTTACCAAAATATGAGGGATATATGTTATCATTATGACATATTTAAAACAATACCTTCTCTAAATCTGCTTGCTCGCGTGGAAATGCAAGAGAACTCGAGGTAGTTATGAAGTTTTTCAATGAAGAAGGCCAGTCATCCTGATATCATATTCAGAAAAAGATGCATATTTACTTATTTAATAGTCAAAAGAGGAATTTCTTAGAGTGTAAATACAACACTGTTGAAGTTTTCCATCGATTTCAACAGACACTATAAGATTTAATTAAGATTTAAATAACTTTTAGAGTAATCTATTTGTTGTTGAAACCGGGGATCCAATCACGATTTATGTCGTCATGGATAGTCCCGGAATTGGTATATAGGATTTGCGAGCTTCACCGAGAAGACACAATTTCAAGTTTATGGAAGTAAACGTATCAATTTTAAGACTACCGTCACAAACTTGATTACTACTTCTTAGGTTAGGCATATACAAAGCGCTTGATGGTCATCTATACTCGGTAGAACACTACACAACATACTTAGAACAAAGACTAGTGTGCTTGACCAATATAGCCCTAAGAAAAGGGGTTTAAAATCGATGGCTCACTTACTTATTTTGGCGTTTGTATATGTCTAACTCGAGAAGTAGCAAACCGCATTATCAAAGTCCTCATAATGGGTACATTCGCCGCTACAAAAGCGAGATTAGTTCTTTGAGAAGCACCTAAATGCTTGTAATAGAAGATGGATTCATCATAAAGAATACGTGTGACGGCCTACATCATAAAGAAGATGGATTCATCTAATTTGACTTTCACAACATCCGACGAAACCAATATAATGTTGAAGGAGACTCATTTGAGACAAAGGCTTGTAATAGTCATGAAGTCAACCCAAAATCAGAGTATTTGCCACTATCAAAGACCCTTTAGAGTCATTAACGGAGTAACCCCTAATTTAGGCCACAAGCGTCGGTTCTCTAACCTAAAACTAAATTCTACATCATACTTTGGCAATAAACTAGATTCGGGAGCTAAGTTTGTGGCAAGTATATACTCTAAGCAATGGTCGAAACTGAACTTTTCAAATTTCGGCAGCCGCAAGGCGTAAACATAACAAACCAACCACTTATCTTAAAATATCAACCTTAAAAATAATTATACCTTAACAAAACCAGAAGGAATTTGAGCAATACTTTCGACCGGTTCATTCCGTAAACACTCAATCCAATCCTTATCAACACCTTCCCATAACCTATGCTGTAAAAAAAATATATATATATATATAAAAAAAAAAAAAAAAAAAAAAAAAAAAAAAAAAAAAAAAACTTTTTTTTTTTTTTT
>LBNU01034805.1:37316-50637 GCA_014162995.1 Artemisia annua
TATATATATATATATATATATATATATATATATATATATATATATATATATATATATATAAATAAATAACTCGCAAAAAAGATAAACTAGATATGTGATTCAAAATTAGTTTGACATATCATGTGAAATTACACGATTTAGTTTACAAATGCTTTAATTATTTGGGAAAAAGTGCGGGGGCTACAGGTGATCACGGGAAAACTCCGTTCATTTTATTGGAAGCGATCGCCTCTCAAGATTTATGGATTTGGCATGCGTTCTTTGGTGTCTTCGGGATGAATAACGACGTAAATGTTTTTCGTGCATCGCCTCTTTTCAATGATCTCAAAATGGGGAGAGCACCAGATGTGAAGTTCTTTGCTAATAACGTTCCTTATAAACGGGGATATTATCTTTCTGATGGGATATATCCGGAATACTCTGTTATTGTGAAGTCCATTAAAAATCCAGGGACGCATGATGACAAGCGTCAATTGTACAAGAGGATGCACGAAGCAGCAAGAAAAGATGTGGAACGTGCTTTGGTGTACTGAAGAAGAAGTTCCTAATGATTAAACATCCGGCTAAAGGATTTGAAAAGGAACGTCTTGGACATATTATGTACACATGCATCATATTACATAATATGATAATTCAAGACGAAGGGTGGGCGATATCTCCCGAATTCTTTCCAGCGGAGCAGCACCGTTCTTATGATCCGTTAAGAACGCATGAGGAATCATTGCAAATTACTAGGGAGATATGCAACAAAACAACTCATCTCAGCCTCAAAGCCGATTTGGTGGAAGACATTTGGCAGCATCATAATCCAAACTAGTTTAGCCGTTTTATCGTATTGTTTTTAATGTTATTTGAATTATATATTGTAATGTTTTTATTTTATTTGAATTAATATGTNAAAAAAAAAAAAAAAAAAACTTGGTCGCCCTTACTGGGGCACTGAATCGCTTGCAGGTCGCTGGAGAGAGAAAGCTGACGTAGCAGGAAAAAATAGGGGGATTGACTCCCCTTACTGTGGGCAGCCTAAGGGAACCATGGGTGGGTATATAATTGTTAAATATTCTCCTACTTTGAAAAACTAAAATAAAATGAATTATGGCTACTTTTCACATTATTATTTCATATGTTTATTAGTCAAAATTTGCTATTAGTCAAAAACTATTAATGTATACGTGAACATGATTAAAGTAACAAATATGTTCTGAAGTCATCGAAGCAAACTGTGTCTTAAAAGCCTGTTAATACGTTATCATCACTTTTTGTCCTATTAAGCGAGATACCTTCACATAACTATGTAATCTCCGACGAAAGATGGTGATAAATTTGTATTAATCATATGAAAAACATCACTGAAACAATATTTACTTTCATCATAGACTGTAACGAGTAATATTTCCTACAAACATAATTAATAAAACAAACTTTGTGTAAAATTAATGAAATTTTGGGGTGTTTAATCACTGAGAACCGGATTTAAGTGGACTGGACTATATTGGCCGAGCTAAAATCAAATGCGAAGATATATTGGGATAAACAATCGTACCGTAGAGTATTACTTTGTTGCATGAATGACTTTGTCTCAAAAAAAAAAAAAAAAGTATGGATTTAGCGGGTATCAAAAAGACAAAGAGTTTTTAAAGAAAAACCAAATAGATGAGTTTTGGCTTTGTCCCGCATTGTGAAATGAGCAATCATGAGAGTAATCTATAAGTAACACAATAAAGGATTCAAGCATGTTTGTGTGTTGACTAGTTGAATAGTCTTGGTCATGATCTTCTTCATCTAAGACATCACGGACAATTTTTTTATACTTGTATTGTGTAACTTTTATTTATCTTTTTAACATAATTAGAAACCAGGTTAACGTATGTTACATCACAATATGTTTTAGGTAAAATGTTTTAACATTTGGTGACACTGGACACACCGAATACATACATAGTTCATCCAAGAGTAGTCAAAAGTTTTCTCTAAAGTCACTGAAATATCAAAACAGACAAGGTCACCCAATTACATCACATTTTAAGTTGTTAACTGAAAAAAGTGACACGAGCTCTATCCGGTCTAAACGGTGGGTTAAAAGTTGTTTTTGAAAAATAACTTGAGGAAATCAGCCTAAGCGATACCAAAATACATAGTTCTGGGATCCAAAATTATAAGTATAGTACCAATTTGGTTATGTTTCAAATTGGTTTGGTTTGAATCGATTTGGTAGATTAGGGTAAAGTGGCTTTTTATTTATTTATTTATTTATTTATTTATTTTTTTTTAATGACTTTGTTCAATAATAGGATTTTAACGGACTTTTATTAGATTGCAAACCTGACTAGACTACCTGGTCTCACACGGTCCAATCTTTATTTCTTGGTTGTTCAGTTTGGACCGAGTTTTGTTCATAGATCAATGTCCTTAACCAAATGCTTGAAAGACAAGAGTATTTAGAGATAAAACAAATAAGTAAAGTTTTGGTGCTCTCCCACATAGGGGGATGAACAATCATTCAAGTAGTTTATAACTAAGATCATGGATATGTCAAACAAGGATGGTACCTACATCTCGAATAGTCTTACCCATAAACGTATTCATGATTGAAGTATCATACTTTTTTTACTTGCAATATCAAATCTTTTCAACGTGACATTACCCAAAAAAAGGGCTCGATATCACATTTCATCTTCTACTTTTAGCGTATTGTTAAACATATGATTTCTTGGATTTCTGGCCAAATGGAGAACTATTTTCGATGAGGCCCAATAACTTAATGTATACACAATTTTTCAGTTTATGAAGATTGGGCAAGCTATAAGTATATGATATATTGTGAATGTGATGTGATAGTAAATCATTTTTCATGTGTTAATTGGTAAATTTTAATTTGTTAGTTGTTTCAAAAGGAATACATATCATTAGTTTTAAACTAGGTTTAATTCCCGTGCACGCACGGGGTTTTTCCAGAAAAATTTAAGTATATAGTATTATCGTTTAAAATCAGAAAATCTTATGTATATTTTAAAAAGTTAGAGCATTAACATGTGCGAAAGTAAGAAAAAGGTTCTTTAATCACATGGGTTTACAAATAAATCAAATTTATTTTAAAATTTTTGTTTATTCTATGAACATATAAGAATTTACCCGTGTAAATTGTGATATAAGTACACTAATAAGCATGCATGAGTTTTTCATTATGTATTAATATCATTTAATATTTTGTAAAAATTTTATTGGATGAAAGATTTAACTTTGTTTAGCTGACACGGATGTTAATGTTGAGGTTGATGTTGTTGTTTAATATTAATATTGATATCATGTTTTACAAAAAATGTGCGAGTTTAGTAGCACATAATGAGCGTTGATGAAGTTAACATATACTCTGTAAAGTTTTTTAAAAATGTTTTTCCACATATCCGTATGTAAACTTTAAATAATAACTACATGAGTCGTTATAAGTACAACCGCGTATACTTATTTTCATATCATAGTAACTCGTACTTACCATTTGATATTTATATTACCGTTAATAATAATTTAACTGTATTTAATATTCAAACACATGTACGTATATATTAAACTTTTAAATACGATAACATGAGTTCTTATTTATATTTAACGTACATAGTAAAAAGATATTTTAATAGATGAAAGTTTAAAACTAATATTTATTTTAAAAGAATTTAACGTATAGTGAAACTAATTTGTACATTTATAAAATTTTGTAAGTTTAATAGATTAAAGTCTCAAACCAATACTAATATTCATGTAATTGTAAACAAAGTTTATATTATAAAGTGTAGGGAGTATATTAGTTTATTATCTAAAGTTATAAAAAAAACATGGAGATTTATAATTTTACACTTAACTCCATATAATATATTTAAAATTCAACCACTAATGTTTTATTAATTACCTCCTCTTTTTTTAGGTTTTTATTTTCATAAATTTGACACCTATATTTTTATGTGTTTTTTTTCCTCAATTAAATTCTCCACCAAATTTATTAAAGTTTGACCAAAATAAATTCAATTTTGACTTTTTATTGGTCAATCATATTGCTCGATTTCGCCTACGTGTCAAAATTGAGCTTTCCTATTGGTCCAATTTTTTATAGATTAAACTTTTAAATAGGATAACATGAGTTCTTATTTATATTTAACGTAAATAGTAAAAAGATATTTTAATAGATGAAAGTTTAAAACTAATATTTATTATAAAAGTATTTAACGTATATTAAACTAATTCGTACATTTATAAAATTTTGTAAGTTTAATGGATGGTAGTCTCAAACCAATATTAATACTCATGTAATTGTAAACAAAGTTCATATTATAAAGTGTAAGGGGTTATTTGTTTATTATCTAAAGTTATCAAAAAACATGGAGATTTATAATTTTACACTTAACTCTATATAATATATTTAAAATTAAAATTCAACCACTAATGTTTTATTAATTACCTCCTCTTTTTTTAAGTTTTTATTTTCATAAATTTGACACCTATATTTTTATGTGTTTTTTTTCCTCAATCAAATTCTCCACCAAATTTATTAAAGTTTGACCAAATCAATTCAATTTTGACTTTTTATTGGCCAATCATATTGCTCGATTTCGCCTATGTGTCAAAATCGAGGATTCCTATTGGTCCAATTTTTTTTTCCACTAAGATTGTTCTGTCAAAAAAACTGCGAAATGATGTAATTCTTTTATTATATAAAAGATATTGGAATCTAGGAGTGTTAAATGGTTAAAAATGGGATTAAACTGGAACAGATTAAACTGAAATTGAGATAATGTGAAGATATATTGGGATGAAAATTTGTACTGTATATAGTATATGCATTCTTGGCCGAATGACTTTGTTGTCAATAGATTAATGTCTCTAACAAAATTATGGTAGAAAGGCGAGAGTTTGTGATGAAAAACAAACAAATAACTTTTGGTTCTGTCCCATATTGAGAGATGAACGATTATAAGAATAGTATATAAGTAAGGGAATGGAGGATCTAAACATGTGTGTGTGTAAGTTGATGAATAATCGTACTCATAATCTTCTTCATCATGTACTTTTTTTACTTATAGTTTCATCTCCCGTAAATTCACTTCCAAATTCAAGTCACCGAAATATCAAAATATCAAGGTTACCCAATTATATCACATTTTAAGTTGTAAACTGACCAAGTATCTCGAGCTCTATCCGATCTAAATAGTTGACTAAAAACGGCCTTTCAAAAACAACTTTAGATAATCAGCATAAACGAGACCAAAAGACATAGTTATGCTGCCTCTAAGTTAGTTTTTATACGCAAGAAATCTCAGCGAAATTAAAACTTACGAATACTTGGATTACTTGTGTATACATTGTCCCTCAGTAATTTGTCACTGTGCATGCTTAATGAATCAATAAGATCTTAAAATAACTTAAAATGATTAAATAGAGTTATGGTAAATGATGTTGGTTTGCTCTTATTAGGAAAAGAGCATATTAACCATTTTTATGTCATGGTACTCGAGTTTCATCTATATTGATAAAAGAATGAATTCAAATAAATTATTGAATTTCTTTGGATGGAGTACGGTAAAGTTTCGAGTCACTTAGAGCAAATAAACGAGTTTAAGATTTTGTCCCACATTGATGAATGATTAATCCTTAGAGGTTTAGAGCAATTTATAAGTAAGAACATGGAGCCATCATACAATGGTGTGGATGTACGTGTTGGATAGTCATAGCAAAGATCTTCATCACGTATTCTTGCAACATCCGTGAACGAACAAAAAAAATCTGATTTTACTTAATGAACCTAATGTGTCATTATCAATACATTTTTTCACTTACGTTTTGTAACCTCTTCAATGTGTCATTATCCAAGCGTCTTTATTTTTACTTACATTATGTACTTTTATGTCGTTTCTTACATTTTATGATTGTTTGTTCTTTTAGCACATTCATGAACGAAGTCACGAACAACAAAAATCTTAATGAACGACGAAGCCATACTCATGTCGTAGTACATTTTTAGGTTGAAGGTAAACAACTGAACAAGCCATACTCATGTTCGTTTGGTTCTTTACACACTTTTGAAAACTTATCGGAACAACAAAGTTTTGTTTTCTATCTTTGTCATCTTTTATGTAAGGTTTGATGAAATGAATAATGGCGTTTATCTGTTCTAGGGTTTTAGTTGTTGTGAAACTTTTTTTTTTTTTTTTTTTTTTTTTTTTTTTTTTTTTTTTTTTTTTTTGAACTAGGTTTTGAAACTGAGTACTTGCAAGGTGGTGGTGTTGTTGGAATGCAAGATTATAAAAGAAGGGTGTTATTTTTAGTAAATAGTTTGGGCTTTTTCGTCCGATGGATAATTATTTTCGACCATACCCAATTCGTTATTAGATTACACAATGTTTGATTTTACGAATGGTCATTATATAGCAATCAATTTTTTTTAAATGTACTAATTTGATACGTGAATTCTGAAAAAAGTTGTGTAAATGTAACGAATTTTTATAAAGTGTTCCAATCTGCATATTTTGATGACGTGTCATACATGAAAGGCTCAATGGTACCATTTGTAGCATGATATATCATCAAAATATTGAAGATTGGAACACTTTATGAAAGTTCGTTACATTTACACAACCTTTTCAGAGTTCATGTACCTAAACAAGACAATAAAGAAAGTTCGTTACTATTTTATGACCAAAACCCTTTATTAAAAGTTGACAAGCGAACAATACAATGAGCTAATCAAAGTGGCTCTCAGTTGTTATGCATATAATGTGCTCACGAGAGTTTTAGATTTCATACCATACTAGATAAATATTTAGAGGTGGCCAGAAAAATGCAAGTAACAGTCATGGTAATGCATCGATTAGGGCGTGTACATCTGTTTAGCCGTTTAACTCGAACAAGGAAAAACCTCATATATATACACGTTTAAGTATATGATGAGTTGGGTGGATAAATTTGGTGTTAATTTTGTAAGTTAAATAACAAATGTTGATTTGTTAGTTGTTTTAAAAGGAAAACACATTATTAGTTTTAGATAATGGAATCTAGGAGTGTTAAATGGTTGAAATTCATATTAAACCGGAATAGATCATGCTGTGATCGAGCTACGTGAAGAGTTTTGGACTAATAATATTAATGTATTATTAATAGATCATGCTGTGATCGAGCTACGTGAAGAGTTTTGAGCTACGTGTAGTACCATCTTTTAATGTTTCAAATTGGTCTGGTTTTGATTTTGAACCGATATGGTATTTTAAGTTATAAATTATTATTTTTAATGACTTTGTTTCATAATATATGGATTTGAACCGAAATTAACATCAAGAGCTTATGTCTCAGCTGGTTGGATCCTGATTAATTGGTTTTCCCTTTGGACAAAGTTAGACCGGATTTTAGTGTTACCAACCAAAGTTGTTGCAAGACAAAAGTGTTCAGAGAATTAAAAAAGTAATAAAAAAATAAAAAATTGATTTTGTCCCACATTGATGAGGAGTATCAAACATGTGTGAGCATGCACATATGGATTAATCATGCCGATAAACCTATTTAAGAAGTCACGCTCACTCTTTTTTACTTAGGGGTTTTTTTTTTTTTTTTTTTTTTTTTTTTTTTTTTTTTTTTTTTTTTTNCCGTAATTGCACCTATAATATTCTACTTGACTGATTGTTTAACATAATTTGAACATCGTACGCCATACCTATGAAGTGGACTTGGCTAATAGAGGTCGAGCTAAAACCAAATGTGAAAAGATATTGGGATCGAAAATTGTACGATAGAGTATCGTTGTTATGCTTTTAATCGGTTTGATTTCGAGTTGAACCATTTGATGTTTTGAGCTACTCTTTAAATGATGTATTTGAAACAAAATTGACTATTTTGAAAACCTGACCAACCAACCAACCTACCGGACATGGCCAGACCTAGAATTTTCGGAAGGGTGTTGCACAATTATACTATAATGAAAATAGCATTAATATTAGGGGGTTGCACATATAAAAAATGAGTTTTTGAAGAAAATACACTTCGTGACTTAAAATCGGAATGTGACCCATGCCACCCCGACATCCATGTAGGTCCGTCTCTGCTACTGGACTCACCCGGCATCATCTTGATTTTTTGATTTCCCAATTTGGACCGAAATTGTTCACATATTATTGTCTCTACTTCTGGTTGTGTTTTAAGAAAAATAAATAAATAAAGTAAGTGAGTTTTGGTTTTGTTTGGTTTGTCCCACATAGGGAAATGAACAATTATTATAGTGGTTTAAAACTAAGCAGATGGAGGTATCAAACATACGTGGGTAATAAAATGGTAAATAGCTTGGTTGTAAACTTATTCACCATTTACTTCCCAACGTGTTTTTACTTAACCGGTTGTTAACATAATTAGAACATCATGTCAACGTATGTTACATGATAATATATTTCAGGTAAAAAGTTTTAGCATTGTGCATGACAAAAATGTCTCCCTATTCGGTCTAAACAGTGGATTAAAATTGTGTTATAAAATATACTTGATAAATCATGGACATTTTTAATCATTTTTCAAACTCTATATGTGATAAAAACTATGGAGTTAATTTAACAACATTTCCCCGTTACACAATTTTTCAGTAAATAACTAGAGAAAATCAGCATAAACGAGACCAAATCTAAAGTTTGGCTGCCTTTAAACTTGGGGTTTATATACGAGAAGCATCCAAAAAAACTTTTGAACAGTACTTGGGTTATTTATGTCACTTGCCATTACGAGTGTTTTCAATAACGGCGTTTGGGAAGGTTTCCAATTCAAGTAGTTTCTCTATCAATTTTGAACTTTCTTGCCTTCATTTGTTCACTGAACTTGGTGGTCAAAGTTTTATATACATTTATACAGATTATTTTATGTCACTTGCAATCAAAAAATTAGTCAAGATCAAGAGTTATGTTTTTCATCAAATTGTTGTAAAATTGGACATTATGCCAATAAATATTCTCCTACTTTTTGAACAAAAATGAAATTCGGCTACTTTTCACATTATTATTTCGTAAGTTTATTAGTCTATATTTGCTATTTAAGCTTAGCCAAAAACTCTGAAGGTATATGTGAACAGGATTTAAGTAACAGATATGCTCTGAAATAATCGACGCAAACTGTGTCTCAAACGCCTGTTAATATGTTATCATCACTTTTTACCGAATTAAACGAGATACATTGACATATATATTTAGTGGAAGAATTAGATACCATTGGACATTTATTTTAAACTAAACATAAACTTAACTATGTAATCTCATACGAAAGATGGTGATAAATTTGTATTAATCACATGAAAAACATCAGTGAAACAATATTTACTTGCATCATAAATTGCAAATGGTAGTGCATGTATTACATCGTCATTTGATTATGCAGAAACTATTGGGTTATATAAATCATTACGGCATCTATTAATAAAAACTTAATCCTTTCTCAAATGAGTAGAATTTGCTAGGTCTGCCAATGCCATTGTTTAACGATCAAACCGGGATGAAAGAATGGAAAAGAGGTGTGTTATTAGTAATTATTTGAGCTATTTTGGCCCAAAGGAGAAGTGTTTTGGATGACCCAATTACATATGAATACACAAACCTTCAATTCAAGAATTTTGATAAGCAGCTAGGCAGCTAGCTATATGACGAGTTGGTAATTGGTTGGATCATTTTTGTTGTGATTGTAAGCCATGTTTGATCTGTTGAGTGTGTTGGTTTGTTACTTGTTTTGCAAGCCGAAAACATCATTAGTTTCGCATAATGGATTTTGGGGTGTTTAACGGTTGAGGACCGGACTGAGGAGGACTGGACTATATACGCCGAGCTAAAACCAAATGTGAAAATATATTGGGATGAAAAAATTGCATTGTATAGTACTGGATTGTCAAACCTTGATTTTTTGATTTTCCAAGTTTTGTCAATAGATTAATGTCTCCAACAAAATGGGTGAAGAGAAAACAAACAAATGACATTTGATTTTGTCCCACATGGAGGAATGAACAATATAAGAATAGTTTATAATCAAGACAATGGAGGATTTAAACGTGTGTGTGTATGACTTGATGAATACACAAACTTTTTTTACTTACACTTAGTAGCTTTTTTACCGATCTCCCGTAATTTCATTTCTAAATTTTAATCTTCTACCTAACATGACTGATTAACATAATTCAAACACCATGTTAATGTATGTTACATGACAATATGTTCAAGGTAAAATGTTTTATCATTTCTTGACATTTGAAAAAGTTAAATACATAGCGCCTAATACATACATAGTTCGTCCAAATATAAACGAGTAATCAAAGTTTTCAAGTTTTCACTAAAAGTCACCGAAATATCAAAATAGATCAAGGTTGCCCAATTATATCACATTTTAAGTTGTAAACTGACAAAAGTTCCTCGAGCTTTATCCGGTCTAAATAGTGGGTTAAAAATGGTTTTCAAAAAATAACTTGGGGGAAATCGGGAAATCAGCATAAACGAGACCAAAATACATAGTTTAGGTTGTCTCTAAGTTAGTTTTTATATACGAGAAACCTTGGTAAAATTAAAACTTACAAATACTTGAATGACTTGTGTATACATCACCCGTCAGTAATTTGTCATTGTGCATGCTTCATGACTTAATAAGATGTTAAAATAACTGAAAATGATTGAATAGAGCTTATGGTAAATGATGTTGGTTTGCTCTTATTAAGAAAAGAACATTTTAACCATTTCTAAATCAGGGTACTCGAGTTTCATCTATATTGACGAAAGAATGAATTCGAACAAATTATTGAATTTCTTTGGACAGAGTTAGGTAACGTTTCGAGTCAAGTACTCTTCGCGGTTAAGAGTTTAAAGAGAAGGACCAAACAAATGAGTTTAAATTTTGTCCCACATTGATGAATGATCAATCATGAGAGCAATTTATAAGTAAGGACATGGAGGCATTGTACAAGTTGTGTGATGTATATGTTGAATAGTCATAGCTATAAAGATCTCCAACGTGTTTATCACCTGCCTTTTTTTCACTTATATTATGTGATCTTATGCGGCTGTTTTTTACATTTTATGTTTGTTCTTTTAACATATTCATGAATGAACTACAAATATCTAATTTTACTTAATGATCGAAGATGAGTACAAACACCCGTCCCTTTAAATGTTCGTAGCACATTTCTTAGTTAAAGCTATAACTGAACAAGCTTATGTTCGTTTGGTTCTTTACACACATTTTTTTAACAAATATTATCATAACAACAAAGTTTTGTTTTTTTTTTATCTTTGTCATCTTTTTGTTTTCAGTTACTGTTGTTTGAATGCAAAGAATGTTAAAGAAGGGTGTTATGTGGTAAATAGTTTGGGCTATTTGGCCCGCTGGAGAATTATTTTGGATTAGGCCCACTTAGCTACGAGAATACACAAATGTTTTAGGGGGTGTTTCTTTTTATTCGTTAGTTATGAGAAGTATGATCCCATGTGGGACCCACCTCTATATAAGCCACTTAATGGGGAGAGCCTTATAAATTTTAGCTTGTGAATTAAGACCAACTAACAAAAATTGTGGGTCCCATTTAAAAAATTAATACTATTAAATTGATAGGTCCCACTATCTCTTCCCATAAAGTAAAAAAGAAACACCCTCTTAGTTTATGATTGACAAGCTAACAATACGATGAGTTATATAGAGGTGCACATTTTGGTTATAAACCCTAAACCGAACCGGTTGCAAAACTGGTATCGGTTCGAGTCAAACGGTTAAAAACCAGTTTTGACTCAAACCGGTTCGGTTTGAAACCGGTTTTTGACATGAAAAAATGGTCCATGACCCTGAACTGGTTCTGTTAAACCGATTTTGGACCAAACTGGTTCGGTTTAAACCGGTTTGGGACCAAACCGGTTCTCAAACCCGTTGGCATCTAAACATGCAAACTAGTTTTTAAACCGGCGGTTCGGTGATACTAAAACCGGTTTTCCAAAAATCAGGTTTTGGAAAAACTGGTTTCGGATCATAAACCACTTAATTTATGCAACTCTAGAGTTATATCAAAATGGCTCAGTGGTTATGCATATAATGTGCGCGTGAGAGTTTTAGATTTCATACCTTACTAGCTAAATATTTTGAGGTGGCCGGAAAAGTGTGAGTAACAATCACAATAATACATCTATTAGATTGCATTCATTTGTTTAGCCGTTTAACTTAAATAAGGAAAAATCTCATTTAAACACGTTTAACTATATGACGAGTTGGGTGGATGTATATGGGTTTTATTTATTTATTTATTTATTTTTTAATTTTTTAATTTAAATAGCAAATGTTGATTTATTAGTTGTTTTAAAAGGAATACACATAACTAGTTTTAGATAATGGTATCTAAGAGTGTTTGTTTTGGATAATGGATCGAAAATTGTACGGTATTCTATCGGTTTGTTTGTTAAAATTGGTTTGGTTTTGAGTTGAACCATTTGATCGTCTGAGGTACTCTTTTAAATGATGAATTTGAAACGAATTCGACTATATTGAAAACCTAACCAACCAGGAAACCAAGCTACCCGACTCACTGCGTACCATCTCGATTTTTTGATTTTCCAATTTGGACCGAAATTGTTCACATATTAGTGTCTCTACTTCTGGTTAAAAACCTGAGTTGTCTAGAAATAAATAGATAAATGAGTTTCGGTTTTGTTTGGTTTGTCCCACGTAGGGAAATGAACAATTATTATAGTAGTTTATAACTAAGCGAATGTAGGTATCAAGTGTGTGTAGGTAATTAGATGGTAAATAGAATTGATGATAAACTTATTTACCCTTGAATTGTATACCTGAATATTAATTTTTTAAGGTACTTGCCCTTATTTATCCGGGTAAAAGCTATAAAATACCATCGTACTTTCCAAAATGTACCAAGTTGAACCATGTACTTTTTTATTGCTTACTTGACCAACTAACTTTCAAATTTTTATTCGACTTGAACCATATCTTATTTATTAAAAAAAATAAAAAGAAATTACACGTGGATAATTAGAAAAGATATGGTTCAAGTCGAATAAAATTTTGAAAGTTCGTTGGTCAAGTAAGCAATAAAAAAGTACATGATTCAACTTGGTACATTTTGGAAAGTACGATGGTATTTTATAGCTTTTACCCTATTTATCGACTGAATTTGGTGGTCAAAGTTTGCATCTTTTGGTTTCACAACCTTATCTACAGTTATTTTATGTCACTTGCAATCGAAAAATTAGTTAAGATCAAGAGGTTTTTTTTTTTTTTTTTTTTTTTTTTTTTTTTTTTTTTTTTTTTTTTTTTTTTTTTTTTTTTTTTTTTT
>LBNU01034806.1:8682-22103 GCA_014162995.1 Artemisia annua
AAGAAGATAAAGAACTACTCATCGGCTAAACCTAATTTCTTTAATTATTTAGCACAGATATGGGGTGAAGCAATTTTGTGGGAACAAAAAGACATGAGTACCTTCGATGAGCTTTAAAGAGATCCAACTACTCTATGCTTAGCATCTAACTTCTAAAGAAACTCTATCATTTCTCGTTCTCCGCATTTTGAAAATCTCAAATAATGAGATCCGCGGATACTTAGCCGATAATCAAGCCATGCATATATAAAGTCAAGTACGGGACCGACAAAAGAGTAGCTCCTTGTGTACAAAACTAGCAAAAGCTTTTGTGATCATCATTGGTTAAGGGAACAAGCTAGGGCTCAACACGCCCGGATCAAGTCAAAATTTTTATTCTCACTTTTACCTAGTAGGAAAGTCAAACACGGTGTCAAAACTTTTATTCTATTTTTGCATAATTTTTAATTTTTCTCATTTTTTTGCTTTGAACTTTTTCAAAATTTTTCAATTTTTGTGGTTTTTGAGGAAAAATGGGGTTGCGTAAGTAAACAGCAATGGTGAAAGTGCTAGGTCAATCAAATCGAAGATTCACCCCCCCAGACTAAAGATAAACATTGTCCTCAATGTTTAAAAAGGTAAGGGTAATCCTAACAATAAATCTAAGGCCGTTTATTAAGTATGCCATAGATACCGTTAGTCGATAAGATTTTGGATATATGATTTCCATTCCAGCATTAATACATGGGACTCGAGTGGAGATGAGACGAACCAAGAGCACGAGAGTCATCATGAATCGGGGAAATCCTGCACAAACACAAACAACCAAGCAAACACAAGATTGGAAGAGGTCGCCCTCCTCTCGTTACTTATTAGAAACTAAAAATAAAAAGGATAAGCATGGGGTGCCTCCCACGAAGCGCTTGTTTATTATCGAGTCGTGTAGCTTAGACTCGCCCCGAATTTACTTTTCCTTGGGGGAGCAAATGAATCGAACACCCGGGAAGAGAAACGGAGATGCCGGGGTCAAAAACAACATCCTCACTCCCGGGGGAATGACGGATGGGAGAAACAACAGCATAGGTAAGATAAGGAAGAAAGATCATAACAACGATTTCGAGGTCAAATTCAAAGAGATCCTCCACAGTAAGCATAACTTTCTCCTTAGTCTTATAATCATCCTTCTTCAAATTTTCATTAACAAATTCTTCAATAGAAACGTAAGAAGCAAGGATGTCGGGCTGGAGCCCATAAGAGTCCTTACAAGTTAATATACCGGGTTTAAAAATTTTATCTTCTGAAAGGAACGATAACGAAGTATCAACCACGGTAAAAGATGATGAATCCTTAGTCGATGACAACTTAGTAGGCTCAGAAACTTCTTCAATTCTTGATGGAGTCGGATCGACTGGAGTTAAAAACTCATCGTGAAGAGAATTAACCATATGATGAACATTTGTAACCTCGGGTTCCGTAACAGACTCGTCACTATCCTTAATCTGAATATCGAAGAGCGGATTATCTGAAATCGTATTAAAGTCTGGTTCGAGATCAAATAGAGGGTTGGTAAAAGTTGTTTTGAAAGTTTCAAGAACAAGGTTATCTGATTCATTTGAGGTTTCATCAATTTCTGAAAGAACATCGATCTCTTCTGGAGAGAAGTCACCTCTCTCATCCGGTGTGAAAGAGAGATTAGAAGAGTCAGGAATATTTGGTTCAGAAAATGAGGTGGGATTGCCACACTGAGGGATTTCTTCTTCAACGTACTCGATTTCTCCACAAGACAAGGAAGTGTAACCGTCGTCAGACTCGGAAAATATCTCATCATGATTATCAATGAACTCATTAGTTACTTCATCGTTCTTCGGAGGGAGAGGAGGTAATGGTTCTTCATGTAATAAACTTTCAAGGAAACGAATATCTCCCTCCGGGTCAAAATTAGTATCATCAACCATCGTCGAATCGGAATGACTTTTAGCAAGACAAGCCTCGATCTCATCTGAAAAGACATCACTCCTCTCAACCGGCGTGGGAGAAGGAGCGATAGACTCGAAAACGAGAGGATCAGAGGATGGAGTTTCGGTAGAAATAGAATTATCATTAACAGGAGAAGTATCGACCTCTTCCACAACAGAGTCACTTCCCTCGATCGTAGTGAGAGAAGGATGGGAAGAGTCGGGGATAGTAGATTCAGGAGATATAATGCCACGTTCATAAAGGAAGGCTCGTATTCTCTGCGCATTCTCCTCTGCTAACAATTCTTCCATGCTTTTGCTGCCATCATCCTTGACGGGTGTGTTGAAAAATGATGAAGTATTATAAAACTTCCCAATTTGAATGGACGCCTCGTCATCATCATCATTGTAAATGAAGGGTTTACGATATTGAGAGCTTTCCTTAGATGCTCGTTCTTCGGCTAAAAGTTCTCCATACGTTTTCTGATCTTGGGCAATTTTATTCTTCAATTTCTCACATGCGATCATCATATCTTGAAGTTTTTGGTAAACATCTGGAGAAAATTGATAAGGTTGGTTTTGAATCACTTGATATTGTGGAGGTTGATCTTGGTGAGGATAATCATAATTGTTATAAGAACACGGGTTCCTAGTTTGACAATCGGTGCTAAAGTGCGGACCTCCACAATACTCACACCCGTATGATTGTTGTGACGGATTCGGTGGATGTTGAAATGAATCATGATTGAAATACGGATCTTGCTCATAAGTGTTTTGAGGAGGAAAGTAAGAATCGTTTTGATGATAATTGGAAAAGTTCGAATTGCAATTTTGAGAATATGAATTTTCATCTTCGACAGCAGAAAACAAACAATTTCCATTAATAAGACTTCTACCACACCTCATGCAAGTACACCGTTGACAACAATTTGAAGTCGGATCCAAATGATTTCCACATCCATCACAAAACCAAGATAAGTCGAGCTGAGGTGGGTGATTGGGAGAATTTGAAGGATAGTCGAATGAATTCGGGTTTTGATCATAAGAGAATGAATTACTTGAACCATAAAACAAACAACTTCCGTTTTGAATATCGTTACCACACCTTACACACGTACAATATCGACACGGTGAACCATAGAGTGGTTCACCACAACCAACACAAAGAATCAATGATTCCATAGAATTGAACAAAAGAGGGGTAAAGAGATAGAATTACACGATAAGAGGATAAGAAGATTATTTTTTGGTTTATTGTTTTGAAAAATGAAAAGTTAAAAGTGAAAACCAATTTTGAAAAAAGAAAATCTTTTTGGATTTTTGATTTTAGAAAAGTGGAAATCAAAAGTGAAAACAAATTAGAAGAGAAAATATTTTTGCACATATCTCTCTCTCTTCATCTCACTTTCTCTTATTTAAGATGTCTTCTATTTATAAATAGGCATTACGGATTAAGGATAAACCCCACAAGGATGATCAAACGGATGTAAGTCGACACGACACGTGTTGATCATCCGGTGTGTAGACAAGAATAAAGGTGGCCGCTTCTTCTTACCTCGTACCAGGTCGTGCTCGTATCCCCTATTCTTGCTGGCGTGTCTCCCATTGTCATATGTCAGATAGTACATCTTGGACGTTAGTGATAGTTGGGAAATAGTTGTCCCGTGTATGTCCGTTACACGGCCTGAGCGGTCTTTCCAGGTTGTGCGAGGCCTGAGAATGTATTCCAGCTTATCAAATGTTGATAATGGACCTTGCTAACTGTTTGTGAAGAGCTTGACCTTGGCGTATAGTTAATGAGCTTGGGCCATTAATATTGATACGCTATCAAGTCTCTCCCCCACTCAGTCTAGTATTATAGCATGAGTTAATGGTATGATGTTTGGACTTATGATAGTAGTTGTTTATTTTGATAAAGCGTTTGATAAAATAATTATAAAATTGTAATTTTAAGTGTAAACGCTAATTGCTATTAAATGTTCATTAAAATAACAGTTTGATTTGAAACATATCATAAATAATAAAATGTTTGTTGCATGTTGCAAAACAAGCATTTGTCTAACTAGAAATATAGTAACCTATATAAATCAAATTTAAAGTGATAACAATAGATGATTTTTAAACACAAAACCATCAAATTATGGGGCAAGGTTTAGGTACTTTTAACTATATAGATTATAGTTTTAAATATTTTAAATTCGTAGCTTTTAAAAAAAAAGTTGAATATTTGAGAAGAAGAAGAAGAAGAAGATGAAGAAGAAGAAGAAGAAGAAGAAAAAAAAAAAAAAAAAAAAAAAAACCTTTTTCATGTATAATAAGAAAGCAAGGTACAGTAACATAAACAATATAGCAAGGCTTGGATAAACAATATGGCAAGGCTTGGATCAAATTGTTAACACCTTTGCCTATGAAACAGAGGTCAAGAGTTCGATCCTTATTCCTTGCAAGCCCGGAGGTACATTTCTACCTTTGGTAGAACCGGAAGCAGTCTCTTTACCTTCGGTAGGGGTAGGGTTGTCTACATCTCAACCTCCCAATACATCGTGGAAGATTGTATTGAAACCTATAACCCATGAAAGAAGGTATTGGGAGATACCTTTTACTTAACACAATCACATTTCCTTGCTATAACTGTTATAGGCGACAGTAGGTCCCAATGTTTTTTCCTTTTCATTTTTTTAAAACAACCATATTTCACTAAACTAAAAATAAAATTACAATACATAAAATAAAAAATGAAATTTCGCTAAAAATAAAAGTACAATACATAAAGAAACTACATTTTCTTTTGTTGCCATTCTTGATGTCGTTGCCAAAGATAATCCACAAGATCATGTCGAAGGTCGTTATGCATATCTTTGTCACGTAGGTTTTTTTTTTTTTTTTTTTTTTTTTTTTTTTTTTTTTTTTTTTTTTTTTTTTTTTTTTTTTTTTTTTTTTTTTTTTTTTTTTTTTTTTTTTTGTCGCATCTTGATGCGAATCAATCGGCTCGATTATATTATTCAAATAATAAGTAAAGAAAACAGAGAAAACAAACTTGATAGTGCCTGCTTCGAGATACAGGATTCTCCCTAGACCAAAACCTTGACAAATAATTTGATAGCCCCTCCTTATTCCTACGACCCTATATATAAGAAATCCCTAACTTAAAGAATAAGAAAAGATAATAAAAGGTAATAAATATAAATAAGGAAATCCAATAAAACTTCCAGCCTCATAAACTATTCAATAATTGCTCTGAACCCCCTTGGTTTTATGACGTCTTTGATAAGTATTTTCATAAGTCTTTTCCACTCTTGTATCCTGAACTTGGTTCGTATCAGTACCCTCCTCCCAAAGAACCACCTTGTCCTCAAGGTGAAAATCTGGAAATTGACGCTCAATGTTACTCATTGGCTCCCAAGAACCATCATGTTCAGGCAAGTTCTTCCAAGGAATTAATATCTCTTTGTTGTCATCATTTGTGCCCCTGTTTCTAACCGCAAGAACTTTTTCTGGTTGAAGCATTACTTCCATTTCTTCACTCAATCCATCAGGTAGATCATTATTCTCCATGTTACTTCCAATGAACTTCTTCAACTGTGACACATGAAAAGCATGATGGATTGTTGCTATAGAAGGAATTTGAGCTTGTAAGCTACCTTCCCTATTCGTTCCAATATTTCATACGGTCCATAGTACCTTGGTGAAAGCTTATCATTACTGCGTCAAACCACTGACTGTTGACGACGTGGACGCAATTTAAGAAACATGTTGTCACCAACTTCAAATTGAACATCTCTTCTATGACCATTTGCCTTCGTCTTCATGTTGACATGCACTTTAGACAAGTGTTATTTCAATTCTTTCAGAACTTGATCCCTCTCTTGTAAATAATTATCCAATTCAAATATAGGTGTCGGCTGACTTCCATAACATACCAAAGGAGGTGGATCCCGACCACAGAGAATCTTGAAAGGTGTAGTGTTAGCCGATGAATGAAACGATGTGTTATACCAATATTCAACCCACGAGAGCCACTTGGACCAATTTTTTGGTTTCTCGGAAGTGAAACACCTTAAATATGTCTCAATACTCTTGTTGACAACCTCCGTTTGACTGTCGGTTTGCGGATGATAAGCGGTACTATACTTCAGATTAGTACCTTGTAACCGAAATAATTCTTTCCATAAATTGCTCAAAAATATCTTATCTCAGTCTGACACAATAGACATAGGGATCCCGTGTAAATGAACTATTTCCCTTAGAAACGCAGCAGCTACTATGGAAGCCATATAAACTCGAGTCGTTTATAAACTCGAGTCGTTTATATTTACTATGATAAGTGGTTTACATTTTTTTGATTTGAGCGTTTTTCAAGCGGTGAAGCTTATAAACTCGAGTCGTTGTTCCAACGAGGGTTGAACTGATCTCGTCACTCAAGACCGTGAGCTATGTGAAGTGAATAGGTTTGAAAGATGTTTTAGGTTTAACTATACTACAACGACACATTAAAACGCGATTAAAGTAAAGTAAAGCAATAAAGCGACACGAAATAAGTAAGCAAGTAAAGAAACATGTAATAAAGTGACTAAAGAAAGCGGTAAGTAAAGTGAGATAAAAAATGAAAGCGGTAAATGAATTAAAAAGACAATATGTTTGCAAAGCTACGCGAGTGAGTTCATTAAGTATGAGCTAAAGATTTGTGACGAGTTATTTTCCTTTCTCGAGATTAGTTGTCAATTAATCTTTTAAAAAGAGAATAACTCTAGACAAGTGATTTAATCGTTCTAGACTTTTAATCTTCGAATAATTAAATCACAAATCTAAATAATCATAACGATTATTAATCCCAAACCTTTAAAACTCGCACTTAACTCACAAACCCGCATCACTAAGCAAACACGTTTAATAACTACTCACGACTCATATTAAAAATGTAAGCGATAAAGAAATGAAGAGACTTGTGAACATCAAAAGTAATTAAAGTTTAAAACTATAAAAGACAAGACGTAAAACTTATATAAGAAAACGACACTAAAAAGATTTTAAGAAAATTCGACAGCATAACGTTTTGATTTAAGAAAAGTAAAACCTCACTCGATAAACGATGAGGTGAAACAAAAGCCTAGCTCGGCTTTAGAAAGAAAAAGAACTTGAAAAAGAGACTTAAATGAGACTTTATAAAGTTTAGAAAACAAACTGTACCCTTAAAACTAAACACACTAATTTATAAAATAAGATTAACTAAAGTTTAACAATTAGAGAAAAATGGCTAGCTGTTACTCATACTCGCATGATTCAACCAATTCATATTCGCTAAGTCAACCAATTCATATTCGCTAAGTCAACAATGTCATACTCACATGTTTGTAACATTGTCATACTCGCCTGTTTTAGTTCATACTCGCTAATAACATAAATATTACCATACTCGCTAACTACAAATTTCAATACTCGCTAGATATAAAAGGGCATACTCGCTAGAAAAACATACTCGCTAGAAACTATAACATACTCGCTATATAAGTACCCATACTCGCTAAGATTTTATACATACTCGCTAACATTACCATACTCGCTAGAACTAAAAAAAATCCATACTCGCTGAACTTCAAAGAAAATTCCATACTCGCTATTTATAGTTTTCATACTCGCTAATTTTCAAAGAAATTCCATACTCTCTAAACCCTAAAATCCATACTCTCTAAAATCAAAAATAACGATTTGGAAACTTTTTTAACGTGAATAAAAGATTAAAATCTAAAGGAAACTTATAAAAGCTTGTTAAAGAACTTATGTAAACGCTAAATAAGCTTATAAAAGCTAAAATAAGCCGCGACCAAAACAAACACCATGCAAAGTTGACAAAACTTATAAAAGCTTGTAGAAAAGATTAAGATGACATGAGAATAAGCTAAAAGGATTAAAAGACTTAAAAGAAAGATTGATAAGAACGTAAATAAGCTAGAAATAAGACATAAAATAAGCTTGTATTAAAGATAAGAATTACACTAATGCATAAAATAAAACTAAGACTAACCTAAACTACTCCTAAAACTAACCTAAAGCTAACCAACCTTCACAATGAGGCTTAAGCTTCTATTTATAGGTCAAGAGCTTGCACATGTTTGGCGATGTTGCACGTTTAGCCCTTGAACCTTTACAATTCATGATATTGCACTAAAACTATGTTACAAACTACTAAACGTTCTTAAACATTAAACGTAACACTAATGTAATCTTGAGGACTCGAGTTGACGTTTCTTCCAAAGGTCTTCAAAAGATTTAAAAGCGACATCTTGCTCAAATGTGGAGGACAAGTGTCTCATGAATTTTTCTTCGAGCCTTTAAGGAATACATTTGTCTTGGGCTTTTCTTAAGTAGATATCATCTTTGACTCGGCTCTTTGACACTTTTCCACATCTCGTGCTCGTTTTAGGCTTTTTGGTTGATTTTCATGCCATTTATGCAATATCCTTTCCTGCACGATCACGAACACAAAAACACGATATCTTTGGCGTTTAACGTTAGTTTTTGGTCTAAAATAGTCTAATAATGGTGAATAAAAGGTATGTGAATAAGCACATACCAGAAGCCATATATGGGTGTCGAAGCGGAATAAAATGGCTATATTTACTTAAACGGTCGACTACTACTAAAATGGCTGCAAATCCATCAGATTTTAGTAAACCCTCAATAAAATCCACAGAAACTTCATCCCAAACCTTGTCTAGTAATGCCAATGGTTGTAATAAACCACCAGGCACCATACTAGAATATTTATTCCGTTGACAAATTTCACACTCAGAAACCAATTTAGTCACATCTTGCTTCATTCCAACCCAATATAACTTCGCAGCCATACGTTTATAGGTTTTCAAGACACCTGCATGGCCTCCTATATCTCCCCCTTGAAACTCCTCAAAGATTCGGGGAATCCATTTTGAGGTTATGGGTATTACCAGCCGATTCTTGTAAAATAGTTTATTGCCTTCTAAAGTATAATCCCCACTTTCGGCTTTCTCGTTAACAATGCCTTCTTTAATCGAATTCAACTCTGGATCGTGCACCAAATCCTCAAGCATATCTTCCCAGTTAACAATACTTGAAACTGACATAACTAAACAAGTTGAAGTATCTTTTCACCGAGATAAAGCATCAGCTGCCTTGTTTTCATTACCGGCTTTGTACTGGATATCAAAATCATAACCCAACAATTTAGAAAGCCACTTTTGGTATTCTTCTGATGTAAGTCGCTGTTCTATTAAGTATTTAAGATTTGCTGGTCGCTTAGAACTATGAATCGTTTTCCTAGTAAATAGGGTCGCCATTTTTGGATTGCCAACACAATTGCCATAAGCTCTCGTTCATATACAGATTTCAATCTAGCTTGAGATCCTAATGTTTGACTATAATAAGCAATTGGTCTTCCCTCCTGCATTAGTACTGCTCCAATCCCATAACCTGATGCATCCGTTTCCACAACAAATTCTTTGCTAAAATTTGGTAATGCAAGAACCGGTACTGAAGACATAGCCAATTTCAAGGCGTTAAATGCATTGGTTGCCTCTTCGTTCCAATTAAAATTGGCTTTTTTAAGTTGCTGAGTTAGTGCCCATGCAATTTTACCGTAGCCTTGCACGAACTTATGATAATACCCGGTAAGGCCAAGGAACCCCCCCGCAGTTCTTTTAAGTTTTTTGGAACTGGCAATTCTAGCATTGGTGAAATTTTTAAGGGATTTGCTGATACTCCGTCTCTTGATGCAACATGGCCTAAGTACTCAATTTTCTGTTGAGCAAAAACACACTTATATCTATTTGCATATAACCCTTGTGCTCTCAAACAAGAAAATATAGTGAGTAGATGTTCCTTATGTTCTTCAATCGTTTTACTATAAACCAGAATATCATCGAAAAATACTAAAACAAATTTGTGCAAGTAAGGATGAATTACCTTATTCATAAGGGATTGGAAGGTAGCTGGAGCATTAGACAAATCAAACTCACCAAAAACTCGTAGTGCCCTTCATGAGTTCGAAACGCCGTTTTTGAAACATCCTCTTTCTTCATCCGAATCTGATGATAACCTGACTTTAAATCCAGCTTAGAGAACACTGTTGCTCCATGTAATTCATCCAATAATTCATCAATAACGGGAATAGGGAATTTGTCTAGAACAGTAGCTTTGTTCAAAGCTCAATAATCAATACAAAAATGCCAACTTCCATCTTTCTTTTTAACCAATAACACCGGACTTGAAAAAGGACTTGAACTTGGTTGAATAACTCCTTCTTGAAGCATTTCATTTACCAATCTTTCGATCTCACTTTTCTGAGCATGCGGGTATCGATAGGGACAAACACTTATGGGTTCTGTACCCTCTTTAAGTACAATGGAGTGTTCATGATCCCGATGAGGAGGCAACCCATCTGGCATGTGAAAATTTTCGTCAAACTCAGCCAACAGTTTCATAATGACTACACTATTGGTGTGCATTCAATTTCCCTTTTTCCATTTGCTTTATCTCAATAAGAAACCCGTATTTCTCATGTCGCATAGACCGTGCAATTGACTTAACTGAGACCAAACTCCGACACAAACTAGGATCCCCCTTTATAGACACTCGCTTATTTCCATCATTAAACACCATAGTTAACTTTTTCCAGTTAACTGTCATCTCTCCCAAATTTGTAACCATTTCATTCCGAGGATAGAATTAGTACTACCCAACTCGAGCGGCAAAAAATCATCCACCACCTGTAATTCTTGTAAGGAAATATGGATTCCCTTACATGTTCCATGGCTTCTTTCTACCTTTCTGTTTCCCAGTATCACTCCCACCGAATTACTACCTGAAACAACCAATCCAACCTTCTCTATCAAATGCGATGAAACAAAGTTGTGGGTGGCCCCACAATCCATCAATACAACCACCTCAAATTCTCCTATGTAACCATGTATTTTCATTGTACGCGGAGAAGTAAGTCCAATTACCGAGTTTAAAGATACCTCAACTGAATCAAGATGTTCATGTTCAAAAGATCCATCTTCCTCAAATGCATCATCTTCGTCCACCCATAACACTTGCAAAGATTCGCTTTTTCACTGATGTCCCAGTCCATACTTTTCACCACACTTGAAACATAACCCTTTAGATCTTTTTTCTGCCATCTCAGATTCTGTCAATCTTTTGAATTAACTAGAACGCGTCATTGACACACTTGAAACACTTCCTGTTTTGTGTTCTGTTGGTGCCATGGAAACCAAGGTTCAAGTTAAACCTGTCCCATTATTGCGATTAGAAAAGCTTGTTGCCGAATTAGATCGATAAGAACCCCCACCTTGTAAAGCACTTCAAAAGAGCTTATTTTCTTTAATCGACACCGCCAACTTCATCGCATGACTTAGCCACTCTATATGTAAAACACGAACAACAGCACGAGGTTCTGGTTTAACACCTTTGATAAAAGTGCCTTCGAGAATATTTTCTTAAACTCCCCCCAACTGACCTGCTAACTTCTTGAAAAACGCAACATATTCTCGGGCTGATCCATCTTGATTAATTGCCAAAAAATGCTCATACAAACTGCCCTCTTGAGATTGTTGTAATCTGTCTAGTAAATGCCTTTTAAAACTTTCCCAAGACCTAAACGGAGTTCGTCCATCACTCCAACGGTACCAAGAAAGGGCTTGCCCCTCTAAACATAACTCAACAGCCGTTAATTGATCCATAGCCTCAATTCCTTTTATATGAAAATATCGTTCCATACGGTAAATCCAACCATAAGCATCATCTCCATCAAAGATAGGCATCTTTAACTTTCTCAATCTATATTTAGCTTCGTACGAACGCATTCCAGTTTCTTATTTGAACTGATCTTCCTTTATAGGCTGAGAACGCGTACCATTACCATTAGATCCTGTACCAAACACAAATTCATCCTTGTTTGTCACCTGAACCCAAACATCTTGCTTTGGATTTTTATTCTTTTCACCTGCTGCACTAGATTTCCCAAAAGAGGTGTATGTGTTAGTGCAAATATTACGATATTTAATCTATATAGTCTCATTTGTTTTGATTGATGACAAACGTATAACTTGATACATAACGTAAAATGTACAAGTTACTCGTAATCATACTTTGTCTCAACATACATTCAACACCTCTCGACGTCTCGAGTCCTCGTATGCTACAACACAGGTTCGTACATGTTTGTTATGTGGCATTATGATCAAACCCCTTGACCAACCATTTAGAATGTTTAAAATACTTTTAGAGTCTTTAAGTATTTTAGGTGTCAAAGTACACTTTAGGTGTTAAATAGAATAAGTGTCACATGAGGTGTCTAGATAATATTAGTAAGTTTACAATCTATAAAAATGTGTCTTATAACAACATAAGTACATAAAACTTTTTTAGTAACTTACTAAATATCATATAGCAAGTTAATACATTTTCTAGTAACTTTACAAGTTTACTTTCATATACATTTTAATCTAAAATGAAATATACATGTCTTGTATTGTCAACATTGACTTTGGAAGATCTTGTATAAATTGTCTTTTGCATCATGCATATGTCTTGTCAATGTTGACTCTTGCATATAAATAGTAGCCCATGGTTTATATCTTTTTTAGTTTTAGAACATGGTTTTGGAAAACCTCTTTACTTGTTTGCCTATAAATAATAGCCCATGGTTTACTCATTTGATTGATGCAAAACAACACACATTCTCTCTACCCTTTGCATACATTTAGATCAATAGCAAACCATATAGAAACACATATTAATCACCCTTTCCATAATGATCATAATGTTACTAACTCTCATTATGTTGTAATCATACACTCGTAATGATCCTGTGAAGCAAGCTCAAAGATCATGAGTCACAAGCATAGCATACTTCCTGATCCACCAAGAAGGTTAGAAGATCTTGAAGTCATCATTCATTAAAGCATACCAACATATGAAGATTCAAGGGCACTTGACATCCTCTATGATTGAAGACTTCTTATTCAAGAAGTTCATTTAGATTAGGCATTCATATCCATTAGACATGTATGTCTTGGATCATCATTGTAACATCACAATCTATTCACCAAACTAGATTAGATGGTGATAAGGCGAAAAGTGTACCGCTTTTCGGGGGTCATTTAAGCCCGAATTCGTAATTATTTGATCAATTATTGCCCTAAATCGTTCCTTTTGTCATTTTAGGTACTTTGGAGAGAAATTCTGAAAAAGGAAACATTTTGGACGTTTTTGGAGCATAAAAGTGAAGAATTCGACAAAGTGCTAAAGTCTGCTGGAATAGTACCCATGACGGCGTCAAGCTTGGATGTGACGCCGTCAAGCCTTGATAAGCCAGAACGGATTTTGAGAGATTAAAGGGGGACGACATCAAGAAGGCCATCAAGAAACCCTAAGCACGGCGAGGTGACGGCGTCACAGCTACAACGTGACGCCGTCAGATCTGTTTTTCTATATATATTCTCACAATTT